>PVNU02001286.1:0-10839 GCA_003013855.2 Liriodendron chinense | reverse complement strand
CAAAGACCCCATGGAGTGCCTTCCAGCAAGTCACCAGTCCTAGCAGAGACGGTCACTGGCCCTGGTTGCAGTAAGTGGACGCCGTGGACTGTATTTCTGAAAGTCATATCGTCCATAGAGACGCGTCATGACACTGAAATATACGACTCGGTCGAAACCCTGTTTGCACAAAGACCCCATGGAGTGCGTTCCAGCAAGTCACCCATCCTAACAAAGACGATCACTGGCCCTGGTTGAAGTAAGTGGACGCCGTGGAGTGTATTTCTGAAAGTCATATCATCCACAGAGACGCGTCATGAAACTGAGATATTCGACTTGGTCGAAACCCTATTTGCACAAAGTCCCCATCGAGTGCCTTCCAGCAAGTCACCCGTCCTAGCAGAGACGGTCACTAGCCCTGGTTGCAGTAAGTGGACGCCGTGGAGTGTATTTCGAAAAGTTATATCGTCCATAGAGACGCGTCATGACACTGAGATATACGACTCGGTCGAAACCCTGTTTGCACAAAGACCCCATGGAGTGCCTTCCACCAAGTCACCCGTTCTAGCAGAGACGGTCACTGGCCCTGGTTGCACTAAGTGGACGCCGTGGAGTGTATTTCTGAAAGTCATATCGTCCACAGAGACGCATCAAGACACTGAGATATATGACTCGGTCGAAACCCTGTTTGCACAAAGACCCCATGGAGTGCCTTCCAGCAAGTCACCCGTCCTAGCAGAGACGGTCACTGGCCCTGGTTGCAGTAAGTGGACGCCGTGGAGTTATTCTGAAAGTCATATCGTCCATAGAGACGCGTCATGACACTGAGATATACGACTCGGTTGAAACCCTGTTTGCACAAAGACCCCATGGAGTGCCTTCCAGCAAGTCACCCGTCCTAGTAGAGACGGTCACAGGCCCTGGTTGCAGTAAGTGGACGCCGTGGAGTCTATTTCAGAAAGTCTTATCGTCCATAGAGACGCGTCATGACACTGAGATATACGACTCGGTTGAAACCCTGTTTGCACAAAGACCCCATGGAGAGCCCTCCAGGAAGTCACCCGTCCTAGCAGAGACGGTCACTGGCCCTGGATGCAGTAAGTGGACGCCGTGGAGTGTATTTCTGAAAGTCATATCGTCCATAGAGACGCGTCATGACACTGAGATATACGACTCGGTCGTAACCCTGTTTGCACAAAGACCCCATGGAGTGCCTTCCAGCAAGTCACCAGTCCTAGCAGAGACAGTCACTGGCCCTGGTTGTCGTAAGTGGACGCCATGGAGTGTATTTCTGAAAGTCATATCGTCCATAGGGACGCTTCATGACACTGAGATATACGACTCAGTCGAAACCCTGTTTGCCCAAAGACCCCATGGAGTGCCCTCCTGGAAGTCACCCGTCCTAGCAGAGACGTCACTGGCCCTGACTGTAGTAAGTGGACGCCGTGGAGTGTATTTTTGAAAGTCATATCGTCCATCGAGACGCGTCATGACACTGAGATATACGACTCGGTCGAAAACCCTGTTTGCACAAAGACCCCATGGAGTGCCTTCCACCAAGTCACCCGTCCATAGCTAGAGACGGTCACTGGCCCTGGTTGCAGTAAGTGGACGCCGTGGAGTATATTTCTGAAAGTCATATCGTCCATAGAGACGCGTCATGACACTGAGATATACGACTCGGTCGAAACCCTGTTTGCACAAAGACCCCATGGAGTGCCTTCCAGCAAGTCACCAGTCCTAGCAGAGATGGTCACTGGCCCTGGTTGCAGTAAGTGGACGCCGTGGAGTGTATTTCTGAAAGTCATATCGTCCATAGAGACGCGTCATGACACTGAAATATACGACACGGTCAAACCCTGTTTGCCACAAAGACCCATGGAGTGCGTTCCAGCAAGTCACCCGTCCTAGCAGAGACGGTCACTGGCCCTGGTTACAGTAAGTGGACGCCCGTGGAGTATATTTCTGAAAGTCATATCGTCCACAGAGACGCGTCACGACACTGAGATATACGACTCGGTCGAAACCCTGTTTGCACAAAGACCCCATGGAGTGCCTTCCAGCAAGTCACCAGTCCTAGCAGAGACGGTCACTGGCCCTGGTTGCAGTAAGTGGACGCCGTGGAGTGTATTTCTGAAAGTCATATCGTCCATAGAGACGCGTCATGACACTGAGATATACGACTCGGTCGAAACCCTGTTTGCACAAAGACCCCATGGAGTGCCTTCCAGCATGTCACCCGTCCTAGTAGAGACGGTCACTGGCCCTGGTTGCAGTAATTGGACGCCGTGGAGTGTATTTCTAAAAGTCATATCGTCCATAGAGACGCGTCATTGACACTGAGATATACGACTCGGTCGAAAACCCTGTTTGCACAAAGACCCATGGAGTGCCTTCCAGCAAGTCACCCGTCCTAGCAGAGATGGTCACTGGCCCTGTTGCAGTAAGTGGACGCCGTGGAGTGTATTTCTGAAAGTCATATCGTCCATAGAGACGCGTCATGACACTGAGATATACGACTCGGTCGAAACCCTGTTTGCACAAAGACCTCATGGAGTGCCTTCCAGCAAGTCACCCGTCCTAGCAGAGACGGTCACTGGCCCTGGTTGCAGTAAGTGGACGCCGTGGAGTATATTCTGAAAGTCATATCGTCCATAGAGACGCGTCATGACACTGAGATATACGACTCGGTCGAAACCCTGTTTGCACAAAGACCCCATGGAGTGCCTTCCAGCAAGTCACCCGTCCTAGCAGAGACGGTCACTGGCCCTGGTTGCAGTAAGTGGACGCCGTGGAGTGTATTGCAGACAGTCATGTCGTCCATAGAGACGCGTTATGACACTGAGATATACGACTCGGTCGAAACCCTGTTTGCACAAAGACCCCATGGAGTGCCTTCCAGCAAGTCACCCGTCCTAGCAGAGACGGTCACTGGCCCTGGTTGCAGTAAGTGGACGCCGTGGAGTGTATTTCTGAAAGTCATATCGTCCATAGAGACGCGTCATGACACTGAGATATACGACTCGGTCGAAACCCTGTTTGCACAAAGACCCCATGGAGTGCCTTCCAGCAAGTCACCCGTCCTAGTCAGAGACGGTTCACTGGCCCTGGTTGCAGTAAGTGGACGCCGTGGAGTGTATTTCTGAAAGTCATATCGTCCATAGAGACGCGTCATTGACACTGAGATATACGACTCGGTCGAAACCCTGTTTGCACAAAGACCCCATGGAGTGCCTTCCAGCAAGTCACCCGTCCTAGCAGAGACGGTCACTGGCCCTGGTTGCAGTAAGTGGACGCCGTGGAGTGTATTTCTGAAAGTCATATCGTCCATAGAGACGCGTCATGACACTGAGATATACGACTCGGTCGAAACCCTGTTTGCACAAAGACCCCATGGAGTGCCTTCCAGCAAGTCACCCGTCCTAGCAGAGACGGTCACTGGCCCTGGTTGCAGTAAGTGGACGCCGTGGAGTGTATTTCTGAAAGTCATATCGTCCATAGAGACGCGTCATGACACTGAGATATACGACTCGGTCGAAACCCTGTTTGCACAAAGACCCCATGGAGTGCCTTCCAGCAAGTCACCCGTCCTAGCAGAGACGGTCACTGGCCCTGACTGTAGTAAGTGGACGCCGTGGAGTGTATTTTTGAAAGTCATATCGTCCATAGAGACGCGTCATGACACTGAGATATACGACTCGGTCGAAACCCTGTTTGCACAAAGACCCCATGGAGTGCCTTCCAGCAAGTCACCCGTCCTAGCAGAGACGGTCACTGGCCCTGGTTGCAGTAAGTGGACGCCGTGGAGTATATTTCTGAAAGTCATATCGTCCATAGAGACGCGTCATGACACTGAGATATACGACTCGGTCGAAACCCTGTTTGCACAAAGACCCCATGGAGTGCCTTCCAGCAAGTCACCCGTCCTAGCAGAGACGGTCACTGGCCCTGGTTGCAGTAAGTGGACGCCGTGGAGGTATTTCTGAAAGTCATATCGTCCATAGAGACGCGTCATGACACTGAGAATATACGACTCGGTCGAAACCCTGTTTGCACAAAGACCCCATGGAGTGCCTTCCAGCAAGTCACCCGTCCTAGCAGAGACGGTCACTGGCCCTGGTTGCAGTAAGTGGACGCCGTGGAGTATATTTCTGAAAGTCATATCGTCCATAGAGACGCGTCATGACACTGAGATATACGACTCGGTCGAAACCCTGTTTGCACAAAGACCCCATGGAGTGCCTTCCAGCAAGTCACCAGTCCTAGCAGAGACGGTCACTGGCCCTGGTTGCAGTAAGTGGACGCCGTGGAGTGTATTTCTGAAAGTCATATCGTCCATAGAGACGCGTCATGACACTGAGATATACGACTCCGTCGAAACCCTGTTTGCCACAAAGACCCATGGAGTGCCTTCCAGCAAGTCACCCGTCCTAGCTAGAGACGGTCACTGGCCCTGGTTGCAGTAAGTGGACGCCGTGGAGTGTATTTCTGAAAGTCATATCGTCCATAGAGACGCGTCATGACACTGAGATATACGACTCGGTCGAAACCCTGTTTGCACAAGACCCCCATGGAGTGCCTTCCAGCAAGTCACCCGTCCTAGCAGAGACGGTCACTGGCCCTGGTTGCAGTAAGTGGACGCCGTGGAGTGTATTTCTGAAAGTCATATCGTCCATAGAGACGCGTCATGACACTGAGATATACGACTCGGTCGAAACCCTGTTTGCACAAAGACCCCATGGAGTGCCTTCCAGCAAGTCACCCGTCCTAGCAGAGACGGTCACTGGCCCTGGTTGCCAGTAAGTGGACGCGTGGAGTGTATTTCTGAAAGTCATATCGTCCACAGAGACGCGTCATGACACTGAGATATACGACTCGGTCGAAACCCTGTTTGCACAAAGACCCCATGGAGTGCCTTCCAGCAAGTCACCCGTCCTAGCAGAGACGATCACTGGCCCTGGTTGCAGTAAGTGGACGCCGTGGAGTGTATTTTGAGAAGTCATAGTCGTCCATAGAGACGCGTCTATGACACTGAGATATACGACTCGGTCGAAACCCTGTTTGCACAAGAACCCCATGGAGTGCCTTCCAGCAAGTCACCCGTCCTAGCAGAGACGGTCCAATTGGCCCTGGTTGCAGTAAGTGGACGCCGTGGAGTGTATTTCTGAAAGTCATATCGTCCATAGAGACGCGTCATGACACTGAGATATACGACACGATCGAAACCCTGTTTGCACAAAGACCCCATGGAGTGCCGTCCAGCAAGTCACCCGTCCTAGTAGAGACGGTTACTGGCCCTGGTTGCAGTAGGTGGACGCCATAGAGTGTATTTCTGAAAGTCATATCGTCCATAGAGACGCGTCTTGACACTGAGATATACGACTCGGTCGAAACCCTGTTTGCACAAAGACCCCATGGAGTGCCTTCCAGCAAGTCACCCGTCCTAGCAGAGACGGTCACTGGCCCTGGTTGCAGTAAGTGGACGCCGTGGAGTATATTTCTGAAAGTCATATCGTCCATAGAGACGCGTCATGACACTGAGATATACGACTCGGTCGAAACCCTGTTTGCACAAAGACCCCATGGAGTTCCTTCCAGCAAGTCACCAGTCCTAGCAGAGACAGTCACTGGCCCTGGTTGCCGTAAGTGGACGCCGTGGAGTGTATTTCTGAAAGTCATATCGTCCATAGGGACGCTTCATGACACTGAGATATACGACTCAGCCGAAACCCTGTTTGCCCAAAGACCCCATGGAGTGCCCTCCTGGAAGTCACCCGTCCTAGCAGAGACGGTCACTGTCCCTGACTGTAGTAAGTGGACGCCGTGGAGTGTATTTTTGAAAGTCATATCGTCCATCGAGACGCGTCATGACACTGAGATATACGACTCGATCGAAACCCTGTTTGCACAAAGACCCCATGGAGTGCCTTCCACCAAGTCACCCGTCATAGCAGAGACGGTCACTGGCCCCTGGTTGCAGTAAGTGGACGCGTGGAGTATATTTCTGAAAGTCATACTCGGTCCATAGAGACGCGTCATGACACTGAGATATACGGACCTCGGTCGAAACCCCTGTTTGCACAAAGACCCCATGGAGTGCCTTCCAGCAAGTCACCAGTCCTAGCAGAGACGGTCACTGGCCCTGGTTGCAGTAAGTGGACGCCGTGGAGTGTATTTCTGAAAGTCATATCGTCCATAGAGACGCGTCATGACACTGAAATATACGACACGGTCGAAACCCTGTTTGCACAAAGACCCCATGGAGTGCGTTCCAGCAAGTCACCCGTCCTAGCAGAGACGGTCACTGGCCCTGGTTGCAGTAAGTGGACGCCGTGGAGTATATTTCTGAAAGTCATATCGTCCATAGAGACGCGTCACGACACTGAGATATACGACTCGGTCGAAACCCTGTTTGCACAAAGACCCCATGGAGTGCCTTCCAGCAAGTCACCAGTCCTAGCAGAGACGGTCACTGGCCCTGGTTGCAGTAAGTGGACGCCGTGGAGTGTATTTCTGAAAGTCATATCGTCCATAGAGACGCGTCATGACACTGAGATATACGACTCGGTCAAAACCCTGTTTGCACAAAGAACCCCAGGAGTGCCTTCCAGCAAGTCACCCGTCCTAGTAGAGACGGCCACTGGCCCTGGTTTCAGTAAGTGGACGCCGTGGAGTGTATTTCTAAAGTCATATCGTCCATAGAGACGCGTCTTGACACTGAGATATACGACTCGGTCGAAACCCTGTTTGCACAAAGACCCCATGGAGTGCCTTCCAGCAAGTCACCCGTCCTAACAGAGACGATCACTGGCCCTGGTTGCAGTAAGTGGACGCCGTGGAGTGTATTTCTGAAAGTCATATCGTCCATAGAGACGCGTCATGACACTGAGATATACGACTCGGTCGAAACCCTGTTTGCACAAAGACCCCATGGAGTGCCTTCCGCATGTCACCCGTCCTAGTAGAGACGGTCACTGGCCCTGGTTGCAGTAAGTGGACGCCGTGGAGTGTATTCTAAAAGTCATATCGTCCATAGAGACGCGTCTTGACACTGAGATATACGACTCGGTCGAAACCCTGTTTGCACAAAGACCCCATGGAGGCGTCAGCAAGTCACCCATCCTAACAAGACGATCACTGGCCCCTGGTTGAAGTAAGTGGACGCCGTGGAGTGTATTTCTGAAAGTCATATCATCCACAGAGACGACGTCATGAAACTGAGATATTCGACTTGGTCGAAACCCTATTTGCACAAAGTCCCCATCGAGTGCCTTCCAGCAAGTCACCCGTCCTAGCAGAGACGGTCACTAGCCCTGGTTGCAGTAAGTGGACGCCGTGGAGTGTATTTCGGAAAGTCATATCGTCCATAGAGACGCGTCATGACACTGAGATATACGACTCGGTCGAAACCCTGTTTGCACAAAGACCCCATGGAGTGCCTTCCACCAAGTCACCCGTTCTAGCAGAGACGGTCACTGGCCCTGGTTGCACTAAGTGGACGCCGTGGAGTGTATTTCTGAAAGTCATATCGTCCACAGAGACGCATCAAGACACTGAGATATACGACTCGGTCGAAACCCTGTTTGCACAAAGACCCCATGGAGTGCCTTCCAGCAAGTCACCCGTCCTAGCAGAGACGGTCACTGGCCCTGGTTGCAGTAAGTGGACGCCGTGGAGTATATTTCTGAAAGTCATATCGTCCATAGAGACGCGTCATGACACTGAGATATACGACTCGGTTGAAACCCTGTTTGCACAAAGACCCCATGGAGTGCCTTCCAGCAAGTCACCCGTCCTAGTAGAGACGGTCACAGGCCCTGGTTGCAGTAAGTGGACGCCGTGGAGTCTATTTCAGAAAGTCTTATCGTCCATAGAGACGCGTCATGACACTGAGATATACGACTCGGTTGAAACCCTGTTTGCCACAAAGACCCCATGGAGAGCCTCCAGGAAGTCACCCGTCCTAGCAGAGACGGTCACTGGCCCTGATGCAGTAAGTGGACGCCGTGGAGTGTATTTCGAAAGTCTATCGTCCATAGAGCGTCATGACACTGAGATATACGACTCGTCGTAACCCTGTTTGCACAAAGACCCCATGGAGTGCCTTCCAGCAAGTCACCAGTCCTAGCAGAGACAGTCACTGGTCTTGGTTGTCGTAAGTGGACGCCATGGAGTGTATTTCTGAAAGTCATATCGTCCATAGGGACGCTTCATGACACTGAGATATACGACTCAGTCGAAACCCTGTTTGCCCAAAGACCCCATGGAGTGCCCTCCTGGAAGTCACCCGTCCTAGCAGAGATGGTCACTGGCCCTGATGTAGTAAGTGGACGACGTGGAGTGTATTTTGAAAGTCATATCGTCCATCGAGACGCGTCATGACACTGAGATACGACTCGGTCGAAACCCTGTTTGCACAAAGACCCCATGGAGTGCCTTCCACCAGTCACCCGTCCAAGCGAGACGGTCACTGGCCCTGGTTGCAGTAAGTGGACGCCGTGGAGTATATTTCTAAAGTCATATCGTCCATAGAGAGCGTCATGACACTGAGATATACGACTCGGTCGAAACCCTGTTTGCACAAAGACCCCATGGAGTGCCTTCCAGCAAGTCACACCCGTCCTAGTAGAGACGGCCACTGGCCCTGGTTGCGTAAGTGGACGCCGTGGAGTGTATTTCTAAAAGTCATATCGTCCATAGAGACCGCATGACACTGAGATATACGACTCGGTCGAAACCTGTTTGCCAAAGACCCCATGGAGTGCCTTCCAGCAAGTCACCCGTCCTAACAGAGACGATCACTGGCCCTGGTTGCAGTAAGTGGACGCCGTGGAGTGTATTTCTGAAAGTCATATCGTCCATAGAGACGCGTCATGACACTGAGATATACGACTCGGTCGAAACCCTGTTTGCACAAAGACCCCATGGAGTGCCTTCCAGCAAGTCACCCGTCCTAGTAGAGACGGCCACTGGCCCTGGTTGCAGTAAGTGGACGCCGTGGAGTGTATTTCTAAAAGTCATATCGTCCATAGAGACGCGTCTTGACACTGAGATATACGACTCGGTCGAAACCCTGTTTGCACAAAGACCCCATGGAGTGCCTTCCAGCAAGTCACCCGTCCTAACAGAGACGATCACTGGGCCCTGGTGCAGTAAGTGGACGCCGTGGAGTGTATTTCTGAAAGTCATATCGTCCATAGAGACGCTCATGACACTGAGATATACGACTCGGTCGAAACCCTTTTGCACAAAGACCCCATGGGTGCCTTCCAGCATGTCACCCTCCTAGTAGAGACGGTCACTGGCCCTGGTTGCAGTAAGTGGACGCCGTGGAGTGTATTTCTAAAAGTCATATCGTCCATAGAGACGCGTCGTGACACTGAGATATACGACTCGGTCGAAACCCTGTTTTGCACAAAGACCCCATGGAGTGCGTTCCAGCAAGTCCCCATCCTAACAAAGACGATCACTGGGCCCTGGTTGAAGTAAGTGGACCCGTAGAGTGTATTTCTGAAAGTCATATCATCCACAGAGACGCGTCATGAACTGAGATATCGACTTGGTCGAACCCTATTTGCACAATCCCCATCGAGTGCCTTCCAGCAAGTCACCCGTCCTAGCAGAGACGGTCACTAGCCCTGGTTGCAGTAAGTGGACGCCGTGGAGTGTATTTCGAAAAGTCATATCGTCCATAGAGACGCGTCATGACACTGAATATACGATCTCGGTCGAAACCCTGTTTGCACAAAGACCCCTGGATGCCTTCCACCAAGTCACCCGTTCTAGCAGAGACGGTCACTGGCCCTGGTTTGCACTAAGTGGACGCCGTGGAGTGTATTTCTGAAAGTCATATCGTCCACAGAGACGCATCAAGACACTGAGATATATGACTCGGTCGAAACCCTGTTTGCACAAAGACCCCATGGAGTGCCTTCCAGCAAGTCACCCGTCCTAGCAGAGACGGTCACTGGCCCTGGTTGCAGTAAGTGGACGCCGTGGAGTATATTTCTGAAAGTCATATCGTCCATAGAGACGCGTCATGACACTGAGATATACGACTCGGTTGAAACCCTGTTTGCACAAACCCCATGGAGTGCCTTCCAGCAGTCCCCGTCCTAGTAGAGACGGTCACAGGCCCTGGTTGCAGTAAGTGGAGTCCGTGGAGTCTATTTCAGAAAGTCTTATCGTCCATAGAGACGCGTCATGACACTGAGATATACGACTCGGTTGAAACCCTGTTTGCACAAAGACCCCATGGAGAGCCCTCCAGGAAGTCACCCGTCCTAGCAGAGACGGTCACTGGCCCTGGATGCAGTAAGTGGACGCCGTGGAGTGTATTTCTGAAAGTCATATCGTCCATAGAGACGCGTCATGACACTGAGATATACGACTCGGTCGTAACCCTGTTTGCACAAAGACCCATGGAGTGCCTTCCAGCAAGTCACCAGTCCTAAGCAAGACAGTCACTGGTCTTGGTTGTCGTAAGTGGACGCCATGGAGTGTATTTCTGAAAGTCATATCGTCCATAGGGACCGCTTCATGACACTGAGATAGACACTCAGTCGAAACCCTGTTTGCCCAAAGACCCCATGGAGTGCCCTCCTGGAAGTCACCCGTCCTAGCAGAGATGGTCACTGGCCCTGACTGTAGTAAGTGGACGACGTGGAGTGTATTTTTGAAAGTCATATCGTCCATCGAGACCGTCATGACACTGAGATACGACTCGGTCGAAACCCTGTTTGCACAAGACCCCATGGAGTGCTTCCACCAAGTCCACCTCCAACAGAGACGGTCAATGGCCCTGGTGCAGTAAGTGGACGCCGTGGAGTATATTTCTGAAAGTCATATCGTCATAGAGAC
>PVNU02001285.1:0-102451 GCA_003013855.2 Liriodendron chinense | reverse complement strand
AAAAAATTACGAGAATGCCCTTGTCCGCTGCTATAAATACCCCCCTCCCCTTCTCATTTCGACAAGCCATTCGAGTCCATTTCAGCCCGAGAGCTCTGAGTCCATCTCTCCACCCTTTAGCCCATTTTTCCACCAAGGAGAGCCCGAGTGAGGAGAGTCTAACCCTGGTCCAGCCCAGCCTGACCACTGGTCCAAGCCTCTCAAGCCATCTAAATCCTAATCCAGCCACTCTAAGCCAATCCTTGCGACACCTCCGTCCACCCAGCTACTCTTTTTCCAGCATCATCTCATTCGCATCTAGCATAAGTGCAACATTTACTTTTCTTCCAACCCCCCTGCTTCACTACAAGCACCTTGATTACTCAAACACACATGCATATGTCTTTATATTAAGCACCTGTCAGTTCGAGCGTATGCTCTGGGCTTGCCCGTTGTTGGAACCTGCCCATCAGAAACTCTTACTGTTCAGACCTGCATTCACGCTTCACCATAAAACACTTTGATTACTCAAGCACACATGCATATGTCTTTATATTAAGCACCTGTCAGTTCGAGCGTATGCTCTGGGCTTGCCCGTTGTTGGAACCTGCCCATCAGAAACTCTTACTGTTCAGACCCGCATTCATGCATCATGTCATTCATGAGAATATACGAGGATTAAATTAGACTTTCAAGTATTCGATCGATTCTGTGAAGTAGAGACCGTACTTCGGTACGGGCAGTGTGTGGGGTGCTTAACCTCTTCCCATCCTGTAACCGTGATCCCTTACCTTGAATCTCTGACCGCAGATCAACAGGAGTCATTTTAGAGGAAAGGATCTTCAGATCCCCTTCTCTAACGTTTCTACGGGGTCTAGCCGACTGTAGATTCGAAGTAACTGGCTAGTGGCGACTCTGGTCTTATATAAACTCACTTAAACATATTCAGCTCAACACGACAACCAAACAAAGCCCTCGAGAACGAGGCAAGCCAGTGGCACAAACGGCGATTTCGCACTCACGCACTTCTTCTTCTTCTTCTTCCGAAAGGGAAAGGGAGAACGACGTCGTGTGGGAGCGCGGAGAAATCGGCGAGGGTCCACACAGCCATTGATGATGGCTTGGGGGCCATTGTGGGAGAGGTCAGTGGGTCCCACACTCCAGCAATTGGTGAGGGCTTTAAAGATGGTGAGGTGCCTTTGATTGATGGTGGAGATGGAGCATTGAATAGGGGTATTGATGATGAATTAGGGGTGGTTGTTGGGAGAGCTTTGAATGGCTCTATTAATGGTGGAATGGCTGGAATTTCTGATTTGAATGGACCCCTCATTATGGGAGAAATGGATGGTATGGATGGGATGGGTAGGTGGGACATAGGTGAGGCTATGCATCCCTTGAGTGTGGGCCACATGGATGATGTGATTGATGGAGGTGATGGGACCATGATGGACATTGATGGGCTGATCTCATGTCTGGATGGGATGGATGGCTTAGATGATACCTTTGACGGTTTGGATACTCTTGATGAGGGCCGGGATGTGCGGTACACTTGTTTGGGTGGTCTTGATGTGATCATTGATGATGTCCCCCTGATGATGGACGGTGAGGATGCCTCGATGATCCCTTTGATCGGGCAGGATGATGTTTGGATTCATGATTTCCTACTGGAGAAGGCCGCAGGTCCGGATCTGGCCGTTGATTCTTCGATCGGGGTAGCCGGGACCCTTCTGGATGGTTCAGATGCTTTCTTTGACGGTCAGATTGGTCAGGATGCCACGATGTGCGGTGTGATCTTTACTGGTAGCCCTTTTGGTGGGGAGTATCGTCCTTCTGCTGATCGTCGGTCTTTTGCGCACTCTGTTCATGAGGTGGGCGAGTCTTCTCATGCGGCAGCGGTTATGACAGTTTCAGATAGTGATGCGACTATATCAGACATAGCCGTTACTGAGGGTAGGTCAGGGGCTGTCGAGTCTGCAAAGGTTCCAGCTTTTCCTTCTCCTTCACCCGTTGACCTTCCGATCCTTGATGAGTTGTCATTGATTTCTGGGCCTTTTGTGCTAGATGGGGTACCAGTGAGGACTTGTCAGCTGCTCCCTCGTCCTTGTTCGCCACGACTGCTTGCTTGGCTTGACAGCTTGTCAGCTTATGAGATTCGAGATTTGGAGTCCTATGGCTTTGGCAGTCTAGTCCATATGGCTAGAGTTGATATTAATTGGAGGATGCTTGGAGCTGCATTGATTGATTGCCCCTTCGTTGAACTTGTTTGCGTTCAACGATATGGAGATGGGACCCTCTTTGGAGGAGCTTGCACGCTTGACAGGCCTTCCTTGGGATTATACTCAGTATTTCTTGCCGAAGACATCGCCGAAGACTGCCACACCGCAGAACTGGTTCGGGATCCCTTATCTTGTTCGGCCTGCAGCCGCCGGCCAGGATGCTGTGGTGTTCTCCTTGGACTTACTGTATGATCTTTTTTCGGGTCCTTGGAGTGTGGCCGATTCTACCTTTGCTCGGAACGCACTGATGTTCTGCTTGATTGCTGAGGTGCTATTCTCAGGATGGCGTAGGTCCCAAACTCCTCTGCTTTTTGAGGTGATGAGCCGAGCTATCCGTCGGCAGGGGATCATTTCTCTTACCTTGGCTGAGCTGTTCAATGGGCTGACTGACTGCGCCCTGGGCCGCACTCGTGTCCTTCGCGGCTGTTGTGCCTTTCTTCAGGTATCTTTTCTGCACCCTTTTCTTCTTGCTTTGTTGGGAATTGCTTTGCTTTAGCTGAACTTCTTTTCTTTTTTTTGTGATCAGGTCTGGCTATGGGAGCGTCTTTCTTTGACCGTTCCTGTATCTTTTCCTGACACTCGTTACCCAGACCTTATGCGACACATCATTGAGTTTCTTCCTCATACAGCTAGGATGAGCGAGCCCTTGTATCGCAGGATGTTTGCTGAACTTCGTGACTGGAACGTTCGTTGGGAGTCGTCTTGGCTTTCACTTCCTCCAGTGCTTTGCGATGAACACCGCCATCCTCTGATGTTGGTAGCTAGGCTTTCGATCCTACTTTTCTTACCATCCCATCCGGTTCCTGCGGCAGTTTGGGTATGAGTAGGATGTTCCTCCTTTCGCTTTCACGGGTATCGGGCGTCGAGTACTTCCCACTAGATCCTCTGACTTCAAGACCCGGATTGATTGTTCTTGGGCGAGCTACTTGACTGCTGATTAGCTGGGTTTTGAGCTGCGGACTTTTCCGATGGCGACCGCCCCATATCAGTACTGGGTTGTTGAGCAGTCTTTGTATCGACGTATCCCTTGCTGGCACCAGACTGCTGATGAGGATGAGCAGGATATCCTTGGAGATGCTGGCTCTTCATCTGGTTCATATGAACCTTTTGAGGAGCGCCCTTTCATTGATCCTTGCTTCCTTTTGGCCACTCATGGCCATCTGCTGTCTGAGATCTCTGTACTTCGGTATCATTGTGAGATGATGTCGAGGAGATTGACTGCCGATCAGAGATTGTCTGATGAGGAGACAGCGATCCGTACCCTTGAGCGCGATGAGGCGCATTACCTGCGTATGGAGGTGAGCAGGTTGAGAGAGAGGCTATCTTTTTATGAGTCAGAGGACTTACCTGATGTGGCCGAGGAGGAGGGTAGAGATTGATTGTGTTGGCCACCTGCACATTCCTTTTTTGCATATATGATTGATGATGATGCATTTTTGTATTTTTTGAAAAAGATGATATGATATGTGTAAAAGAAATATGATGCATTTAATTGAAAAAAAAAAGAAAGAAAACTGTTTGAAAATCTACTGTGCCATGAGTTGTCTTGTGAGTGAGTGTCTGGATTTTTGTGTCGGGATATAGGAATCAGAACTGGAGCTCGGTCAATGCTTTGACCGATGTCTCGAGATTTGACTTGCTTGATCCTTTGGTTCCCTAGAGGTGTAGGCAATGGAAACTGTTGCCTCTTGAGATTGTCAGAATTTGTAGAATTCTTCGCTCCTGACTGTACTTCCTCTCGTTCTTGCACTTTCACTGCTTGAACCGATCTGGATCGTCTGACTTCTTGGTACCTGCACTTTTAATTTTTTTTCCCTTTTTCTTTTTGAGCCATTTTTGCCTGCAGTGCTCTTTCGAGTTTTCACCACAGCCGGCTTTTTCCGTCATTTTTGCCCATGGCGCCCTTTCGGATTTTCACCGTCCCGGGTGTTTGATCTTGCCTGCCCCTTGGCAGCTATGCTGTTTTTACCCTCGGCGCCCTTTCGGGTTTTCACCAAGTCCGCTGTATGCCCACTGTTTTTACTCGGGGCGCCCTTTCGGGTTTTCACTCCGCCCTCTTTGTTTAGGCACACATTTTCTTTTTTTCTTTTTTTTTCTTTTTTTTTCTTTCTGGATCTCTGGATAACTGCGGCGGCTAGAGGTCGAGAATCCGTCGTTGCCGGCCGATGGCAGTCTTTCAGCCCTTATCCTGAGTTACGATAATAGAGTTGTCGGTCTTTGCTAAAGACCGCTCTGAGATGAATGGATGGATGACTGTGTTTCTTCTTGGACTGATTTTTTTTCTTGGGTGCCTTGCTTTGGCTTCCCTTTTTCTTTCTCTTTTCTTCTTTTTTTTTTGTATTCTTTTTCTCTCTCTTTTTTTTTGTCTTTTCCTTTTGAATCCCCCCCATTTTTGTATTTTTCTCCTTTTGAATCCCCTTATTTGAAACACATGTAGGTGGACGGAAATGATTTCTCAGAGGTCTTAGCTTTGATCTCTTGACTTCAGCTCTATTAAAGTAACTCTTGATAAGGTCAGAATAACTTACCCGTGAAAGATCTTCACGTTGTCGGCGTTGGTTGGCTCAGGAAGATCCACCCCTCTCATGCTGGTGAGTCTGAGGGCACCTCCGGGAAGTACTTCTCTGATGATCAGTGGCCCGTCCCACGAGGGTTTGAACTTTCCTCTGGGATCCGGAAGGTGCGACGGTAGAATCTTCTTCATGACCATGTCGCCTACCTTGAAACTTCTTTTTCGGACTCTCTTGTTGTGAGCCCGAGCAATCCTTTTTTGATAGCACTATGAATGACTTAGTGCACGCTTGCGCTTTTCATCTGCTAGCTGCAACTGATCGAACCTGGCCCGTTGCCATTCTCCTTCTTCGATTCCGCTTTCGAGTAACACTCGTAGTGATGGTATTTCCACCTCGACTGGCAAAACTGCCTCCATTCCATAGGTAAGCTCGAAAGGAGTAAAGCCCGTAGCAGACCGTACAGACGTTCGATAGGCCCAAAGTGCATATGGGAGCATATCTGACCAATCTTGATATGTCACGACCATCTTCTCGAGTATCCTGACGATTGTCTTGTTTGCGGCTTCTACCCCACCATTCATCTGGGGACGGTAGGGGCTTGATCGATGGCGTTGGATCTTGAACTTGCTGAGGAAGTCATCCATCTTCTTGTTGACGAACGGGGTCCCATTATCTGTGATGATGGCATTAGGGATTCCATACCGGCATAGAATGTTGTTCTTCATGAATTTGATCACCTGAGATGCTGCAATTGTGGTGTAAGAGGCTGCCTCTACCCACTTGGTGAAGTAGTCGACTGCCACAAGTATGTACTCATGACCATTTGATGCTTTGGGACTGATTTTGCCGATGATGTCGAGTCCCCACATGGAGAAGGGCCGGGGGTGGTCAGGTTGTATAACTCTGATGATGGGGCATGAATTTGATTCGCATGCTTCTGACACTTGAAGCATTTTCTGACGTGCTGGCAACAGTCTGTCTCCATGGTTAGCCAATAGTAGCCGAGTCGTAGAATCTTCTTTGCCATCATGTGCCCATTCATGTGTGGGCCATAGATTCCTTCGTGTATTTCTCTCATGATCTTTGCAGCTTCTGTTTCATCGACGCATCGAAGGAGGATGTGATTATAGGATCGCTTGTAAAGAACTTCGCCACTGATGGTGAATTGGCCGGCCAAACGCTGGATGGTTCAGCGATCTGTTGCTGTTGCTGACTCTAGATACTCCTGGGTTTCGAGATATTGCTTGATGTCGGCATACCAGGGTTTGTCAGGGACAGCTTCGGCTTCTTCTATTTGCAGGCAAAAAGCAGGTTCATCTTGAACTTCGACTGTGAGCTCCCATTCTGAAGCTCCTTTTGGTATCTCGAGCATTGATGCCAGTGTGGCGAGAGCATCTGCAAACTAGTTCTTGGCTCTAGGCATGTATGAGAAGGTGATTTCCTTGAATTCTTCGATCAGATTGTCAAGATACACATGATATGGTATCAGCTTCTCGTCCTTGGTTTTTCATTCGCCATTGGTCTGATTGATGATTAGCTGTGAGTCTCCAAACACTCGTAGCTTCTTGACGCCCAAGATTATGGCTCCCCTTAAGCCAGCGATGCATGCTTCATACTCTGCCATGTTGTTGGTGCACTCGAATGCTATGCGCCTCGAGATAGGAATAGGGACATCATCTGGAGAGTAGAGGATTGCTCCAATACCACTCCCTTTAGAATTTGCTGCGCCGTCGAAGAATAACGTCCACTCTCCTTTCTTCTTTTCTTCTTCTTCAATAAGCAAGAGATCTTCATTAGGGAAGAATGTCTTGAGCGGTTGATAATCCAGGAGGGAGTGGGCGGCAAGATGATCGGCGAGGGCCTGTCCCTTGATTGCCTTCAGAGTGACATAGGTGATGTCGAACTCAGACAGGAGTAGCTGCCATTTAGCTATCCTTCCAGTGAGTGCCGGCTTCTCGAACAGGTACTTGAGCGGATCCATGTGAGCGAGGAGGAGAATAGGGAATGCAATCATGTATTGACGGAGTCGCTGAGTTGCCCAGACTAGGACGAGACAAGTCTTCTCGATCGGGGAATACCTGGTCTCATAATCGGTGAACTTTCGACTCAAATAGTATATTGCTTGTTCCTTCTTCCCGGTCTCGTCGTGCTGGCCGAGGACACAGCCAATGGCTTCTGCTGCTACCGAGATGTATAACAATAAGGGTCGTCCGGGGGCGGGCGGCACTAGGACTGGAGGATTTATGAGATATCTCTTGATGCGATCGAAGGCAACTTGGCAATCATCATTCCATTCTTTTGGAACATTCTTCCGGAGGAGCTTGAAAATGGGTTCACAAATAGGTGTGAGCTGTGCGATGAAGCAACTGATGTATTGAATTCTGTCGAGGAAGCCACGGATTTCTTTCTCTGTTCTAGGAGGGGGCATCTCGATGATTGCTCTGGTTTTGGTCTTGTCGACCCTGATGCCGTCCTCGCTCACCATAAAGCCGAGGAGTTTGCCTCCCATTGCACCGAAGACACATTTCTGTGGGTTGAGGCGGAGCTTGTACTTCTCTAATCTATTGAATAACTTCTTCAGATCTTCAAAGTGTCCTTCAATTGTGTGAGATTTGACGATCATATCGTCCACATATACTTCAAGCTCTTTGTTCATCATGTCATGGAATAATGCTGTCATTGCTAGCTGATATGTTGCTCCTGCGTTCTTTAGACCGAACGGCATCATCCTGTAACAGAAGGTTCCCCAGGGAGTGATGAATGATGTCTTCTCGCGATCTTCGACGGCCATCTTGATCTGATTGTAAAATGAGAACCCGTCCATGAATGAAAAGACCTTGTATCCAGCAATATTGTCGACCAGAGTGTCGATGTGTGGCAAAGGGAAGTCGTCTTTAGAATGTGGATCAAACCGCGTACACTTCGCTTAAATATGGTTCCGTAAATCCATGATCCTGATCATTTTAACCTTTTGGGAAATATCATATAGTTTTCCAATTTTATAAGAGAAATTTCCGGATCCATGAGGAATAAACCTAAATGGCTCATCATACTTCCGCTGAGCACTCTGATTATTTGATGAACTATTTTATTCGAATTACCATGAAGTTCTACAGGTTGCTAAGATTGATGCCAACACAGTCAACTAACTACGAGGATCTTAATCGCAAAATTACTCTTCTTAACCGGATTCCTAATCTAGTTATAGTGTTTTGTATAAGGTCAAATCATTTACTAGCCATTTACTGCGCCACTATTCGTTGGATATCAACAATGCTACTCTTAGGTTTAAAGCATAATTTTGTGGGTAACGATTTTCACACGTAACCTAAGTTCTATTTCTAAGTTCAAATGATTATCTTGGCGGTTCAAGAGAGCCTAAGTTTATGTCTCTAATTCACAATACACCCTAAGTCTAAGGGAATTTCACCTAAGTTCAACTCTCTAATTTCATTACCTTACTTGAGACATCCGTAGTTTGTATAAGCTTCTTTTTCCCAAGGCCTGGTTTATCGTCACTCCGCTCTGATACCACCTGTAACGCCCCGGATTTTCGCGACCCGAGTTCTAGACTCGTGTATCAAAAACCCGGGCGTTAGCCTATGAAGAAACCCACATTCAGTCCATTTTCAACTGTCATTCCAAGAAGGGTATTCACTGCGAAACAAAACAAACCATGCATATAGGAAAGATACAACAAATATCGCAGAGTGGTGCCCATAAGGCTTATACAAACCGAATATCTCGAATTTATAATTCAGAATACACTAATAAACAATTACAATTATATACAAAATTTAAAGCAACAACCATTAAACACGGCTCTTTGATCCATGACATTAGCATAACTTGAGCATCTTGCTCCATTCCAGTATAACCTGTACATTATTCAAATCACCTGCACCAACTGTACGGTTGAAATTTAACAGCATGAGTGGCTAGCTCAGTGTGAGGTCCCCTCCAGATTACACACTAACACATTAATCAAGAATAATAAAAAAATGTACAAAACATCCATGATGCAATCTTTGTTAAATGCATGAATGCATGCACATGTCCCTCAGCCTGGGGATGCACATCCAGCTGGAAAATGTGGTCTGGAAGTCCCTAAGGACACACATCAGCCCCACAATGCAAATCCATCAATTGGTGATCCGGAAGTCACTAAGGACACACATCGGCCTCACCCAGTGGTCTGGAAGTCACTAAGGACACACATCAGCCTCACAATATCACGAGTGGTCATCACCAGCGAAAATACCAAAGGTACGTGCTCTCAGTGAATGACACACTCTATGGTGATCTAGAGCCAGCGAAAATACCTCAAGGGTACGTGCTCTCAGCAACCAGACCACCCGACGGTAATATGGCTCGTCACCACACGTCTCGTCTGTGCCATGATATGCATGATTAAACCAACCATTATTATTCCAATTTACAACCAAACCAATTATGACATTCCCTTACAACTAGTGGCATTTCATCACAATAATTCTCCAAAATATTTCCACACGAGTCCAACTAGGGACATAATCAATAATTTTTCTCACAGGACCCTTAGTCCATCAAGTCCATCGGGAATCCGAACAACTCATCTCAATAGGACATTCAGCCCAACAAGTTCATATAAGGACGTCATCAGAAATATCTCCATACCAGTCCAGCTAAGGGCATAATCAAGATCTCATCTCATTTAACATTTAGTCCAACACTTCCATCTAAGGACACCATCAAGAATCTTTCCAATAAATCGCCTCCAAAGGCCACCAGTTTAAGGTCCCATCAAATATAGGTGATCGCAACCATTCAAATTCATATTCCACTTTCATATTCCGAACATTAAGAATGAAAATGACAATTCCAAAATTCGTAAATAATTCACAGTTATAAAGAAATTCACATATAACAAGATTAAACATATGATTTATGACAAAATCAAACAACAGAGGTAATCATGAGACAGAGTAAAATTTTCAGTCATATATGAGTAAATCTATTACTTAATTAACATGAAGGCGGAAAGCTCAAGGGAAGGAATCATCACCTTAAGAATCGAAGCATCTTTCAATGTTGCTTGAAACATGCACACGCTCGCTAGAATTCGACCCTACCATGTTTTAGACCATTTATGCGGTTAGATTGTCATATCTATAATTTATATGGTTAAGATCAACCCTATGGTGGTGGCTCTAAATTCAAGTTTTAGGGTTTAAATGACTTATTTAATACTTTAGGAAGGTGGTGGATCCCATGGATGTGGCCCCACGTAGATTTCTAATTAAACAGACTTTACATGCATAAATGGTTTTGGGCTAAGTTTGGGTCCAATTTGTGATCACAAGGGGCCATCTTCTGAAGAAATAAAATGTCCACTACACAGAGAAATGTATGGTCTTCAAAACTCATAAGACGGATCCCTTTGTTTGCGTGTGTACAATTTTTAACAAAGGCCCAAACATGGGTACTTGGAGTTGTGCAGAAATGGTAGTGCAGAAATGATTTTGGCCCAACTTTGAGCACATACCGCCATCAAATGGGACCACCTTTTGGCGTGTTGTCAAGTCCCCCTCGTAGACCCATATATGGGCTTAAGAAACATATGGACGGAATAGATAAGGCACATACATTATAGGTGGGTCCCACGAGTGGGCCACCTGCTGGGCAGCCCAACCAGCCCAGCCAGCGCCCCCTTCTATTGGATGACAAATAAACATCACTGTAGTGGGGCCCACAGAAGCTTTCAATCAAGCTGATATTTTGCTTTCCCTTCCTGTGCACACGTGTGAACTCATCAACAGGTTGGATCTCAAATAAACATCATGGTGGGCCGTAGGAAGGTTTCAACAGTAGGGTCACTGTCCTCACTGTTTCCTCTTAAGTGGGGTCCACTGGAGATTTGGATCTGTCTCATTCTTCAGATCATGCCTTAAAATGATCTCCCCAATTGGATGGACGGTGTAGATATAGCAAGTACAGCACGGTGGTGCCCATTGAAGTTGGTGATGTCACTGTAGTAGCGAGATAGCTACGCAACTGGCAGCTGGGTACACCCAGCGTCAGAGACGCTGGGAGCCCTCTCCCTCTCTTTTTTTTTCGTTTTAGTTTTCCTTTGGTTTTCATCCAGTGGGGCCCACAAGAGAATGATCCATTCCGTCTATCAGCTGGGCCATCTTATGGTGGGCCTAATGAGCCCTATATTAGGTACCTGATTCAGTTTGGAAACCTCAGGGCGGGCCAAAAGATTTTCAACCGTGCACATCATTAGCTTCACTGTTTTCATGAGGTGCGGTCCGCTTAAGATTTGGATCTGGTTCAAACTTGAGCCCTGGCCCTAAAATGGACTGGAGAAACAGATGGACGTCGTGGATCGAATACCTGCATCAAGGTGGGTCCCACGAGTGGGTACCCGCGGTCAACGCCCAAAGGGGCTACGCCTATGCGCTGCTGGGTAGCAGCGTCCTCTGGACGCTGACTATCCAGCAGCCGTTCCCTTTCTTCCTTTTTTTTTAATTATTAGTATTATTATTAGTATTACAGGTATACGGGGTCCATTCATGGACGATCCAACCCATCCATCTCATTGGCCATCACAAGGTGGGCCCAAAGAAAGAAAATGAAAGGTAAACGAGAAAAAAGGGAGGAAAGTTTGCACTCACCTTGGTATCCTTGATCAAAGGTCGATCTTGACAGTTGAAGTGAATGAATGGTTGAGATGGAGGGGAGGTTGATGAAGATGGCCCACTCCTCTCTCTCTATCTCACACACACACACACACACACACACACACACACACACACACACACACACACATAGTGAGGGCGTGGATGGAGATGAAGGAAGAAGAAAGGAAGGATGGAAGGAGAGAAACGTCTCTCTCTCCCTTATATTCTTTTTTTTATTATTATTTAATATTTTTTTTATTTTTAAAGAAGGCATGGAGAGAGAAATGGGGTGACGTGGGGAGGAGTGGGGAGGAGTAGGGAGGTATGGTGGTGAGATTCTAGCCATCATTACTTTTTGTACTTTTTATTATTATTATTATTATTTCATTATTTCATTATTTTTTTTTATTATTATATATATATTAATATATTAATTGCAAAGGAGACCGTGTAGTGGGCCCCACATTGGGTGGCCCCACACGAGTGTGCACAACCACATTTTTTTGGGTGTTTTGATTAAATGTCCATATCTTTGCGCTCGGGTATCAAATCGACGCACTATTTTCGCCATTGCGATCGCGATGACGGCGCGGTCAATATGACAGAGGTTTCGGGATCTTAGGATTTGGTCATTTGGGTGCAAACTACGCACTGCCAGTTCGAGGCACCAGAAGTCGCACACACCTTAACGAAAGAGTCACGGCATTACACATACGCATATACTTTGAATTCTCGTAGTAACACCCGAGTACAGAAAAGTACGGGGTGTTACATCTTCACCCTCCATACTGGTGAGGTGGAGCGCGCCTCCTGAGAGTACTTCTCGAAAAATTAACGAGCCTTCCCAGGTGGGCTTGAATTTGCCCCTGGGATCGGGCAAGTGAGGAGGTAGGATCTTCTTCATTACCATGTCACCTACTCTAAATGTTCTTGTCCAAACCCGTTTGTTGTATGCTCATGCGATCTTCTTCTGGTAAGTCTGTGAATGACATAACGCCCGCATGCGCTTTTCATCTGCCAAGTGTGTCGTAACGAGCTTGTAACCATTCTCCTTCTTCAACTTCGCTTTCCAATGGTATGCGTAGTGAGGGAATTTCAATCTCGACTAGTAGGATAGCCTCCATTCCGTATGTAAGCTCGTACGGAGTGGTGCCTGTCTCTGTACATACGGACGTTCGATAAGCCCAAAGTGCATATGGAAGCTTCTCTGACCAATCGTGATATGCTTTCACCATCTTTTTTACGATGTGAATTAACGTCTTGTTAGCAGCCTCAACCCCTCCATTCATCTGCGGTCAATAGGGGTGCTGCATTCAGATTGTACGAAAAGTGGTTGACAAATGTTTGGGACAGTTGTTCCCAAGTTCTGATTTTATGGTAGTCGAGGGATGTGTACCAATCTAAGGCGTCACCCCTTAAGGATTTCTGGAACAAGTGTATCAGTGCCCCACCATCCCCTGCCATGGCATCCAATTCGCCACAAAATGCCTTAAGATGCGCAGTCGAGCATCCTGTGGCATCGTATCATTGAAATTTAGGTACCTCAAAGTTTGCAGGTATCCTAGCTAGCGTCAGGGAAGGGACAAATATCCCTAAACTTGGTGGATGGATGTTTCTGAAATTCATTTCTCATGGCCCTTAACTGTTCCTCGAAATGTTCCTGAAGTCGATCGAATTCTGTGGGTTGGGCCAAAGGAGGTTGTGTCACTTGCAGCATTTGGTTAGCCTCCTCCTCGTAATGATCGACCTCTTTGAGGTTCCTGTGCTCATTGATTGGTGCAACTTGGTGTGCGGGGGATATGGAATTGGGAATGTGGTCCCGCCTGGGGTGCGGGTTTGGTGGACATGGTATGCATGGGCAGCAGGTGACTGTTGTGACCGACTGTGTTGAGAATGAAACAAGTTCCTGCTAGGGGGAGGCTATTGTAATTGATGACACTAAGATTGATTGGACTGTGCTGGTTGAAATACCGGTTGAAGTGTTGGTTGCGTTGATGGTTGACTCCCGTTAGGGGGAGGAAAATGAACAGGAAGATGGCCTTCTGCCAACACCGGTTGTGATCTCCCTCCAGGGGGAGGGTATGTTGGTGTCTAAATAGCTGTGATTGGCGGGTTGTGAAAATGGACTCGGTTCCCATTAGGGGGAATGGACTGAAACTGGTTGACGGTCGGGTCTGAGAGACCTACCTGGATGCTCGGCTGTCGAATGTTTTGCATGAACGGTGCGATTTCTGACTGAGACGATTTATCATTTCTTATAACATGTTCAACCTGCGAGCGAGTTCGGCCGTCGAAGGAGTGGATGCGGCTGGTTGAGAGTCTTATAACCTCGATGAATCTGGTGGATTTGGGGGGTTGTCACCCTGGTCCGACATAGCTGCCTGTGCACGGGTTTGAATAATGCTTCGATAAGTGTGTGTTGACCGTGTAGGACAACTAACCTACAGCTGATTTCTAGGTGCAATGGTTGCCGAGTGTGCAGGGCGGCGAGCCTGTAACTGATTTCTAGGCGCAATGGTGGCAGAATGTCCTGTTCTTCTCTCTATTTGTTCTCAGTTCATTTGCCTGTGGTTCTTCCTTGTCTTTCTTTTTTGTCTTTTTGTTTATATATATATATATATATATATATATATATATATATATATATATATATATATATATATTGTTCTTTTTTTATTTTTTTAGCTACAATGAGGAATACAATATAAGATACAGATGGCAATAAAATAAGGAACGAACCAGTGAATACTGGAGTTACAGGAACAATAGTAGGACCAGTTGGCACTGGAGTACAGAAAGACTTAAACCTTGGACCAGTTGGCACTGGAATGGCAGGGCAGGACCAGTTGGCACTGGAATACAGAAAGCCACAAGCCTTGGACCAGTGAATACTGGACGACAGGGCAGGACCAGTTGACACTGGAGTTGTTAGTGAGTTAGTGAAATAGGAGGTTAGCAGGTTAGCAAGTTAGGAAGTCAACGATTAACGAATCGGGATCAGTATTTCACTGGAATAGGCAAAGTCAAGAATTTCCCAAAGAAATCAGAAAAACCCCATGTTTCGAGTTGGGCCTTGGCTAGTGGCTAGCATTCCCTAGTGGAGTCACCATTCTGTGAACGTCGCCTGCCGCTCAAGCGATGCCTTCACTATTCTGCTTATCAATTGTGCAGAATAAGATGTAGATATAAACATATGTTTGATGTTTGGAGTTGCCACTAGCCAAGAAGCGACACTGAATTCTACGGTTGGCTAGGATCCGTAGGATCGTCGAAATGTGACAGGACTAGGAATCCCTCGCCGAAAGATGACTCCAGCTCTGATCTGCACCGTTGATTCAGGGTAAGGGCCTCGGTTATGAAAAAGGAAGGGGTTGGGCATCATTTTCTACCGATGCAGTTCATGATCTCTACTTTACGAGGTTTTAGTGATTTCTTTGGGGGATTTTATAATGACTTGCAAAAAAAAAAAAGTAAAAAAATAAGCAAGATGAAATGAAAAAGATGATATGGAATGTGTGGAACTTGGAATAGAATGGCTCTGAAGAGGCGGGGAGGAAGGGAAAATCAAATACTCTTCTTATACAAAAGAGATGATCGGACGTCTTCAACTATATAACTTACTCTTCACTCGTGCTATGGTAATTTGTCGTCTGGGAAGTTGACAAGGATGTAACACCGTTGGATTTTGTTAAAGCCTCTTGATGGACGATCGGATTGTGTTTTGTTGTGGCCAGAACCTTGATGGTCGGTTCTGATCACACTTGGTTGGATTGGCTAACTCTCTGGCCAAAGTCTTCACTGTCCCTTAATGGCACTCTGTCACTCTACTATATCCTTACCCATCAAACTTTTAGATTGTATCTTTGCCTCAGACACCCCTTGCCATCGTCAATCGGATGCATGCATTTTATAGGCAAAATGATAACTGTTGATGTCTTTAGAGATAGGATTTAATAGTGACCGTTGTCAACTGTTAATCACTGTAGAGATAGGATTGAATAGTGAGGGCGTTGGGTGCATAGTGCTGTTACGCAGGACGCCAACAACGCCCGGTGAACTGAGATCCAATCTCCGATCTCACCCACAAACGATAAACAGGAAGAAATATAATCTAGAAGTAGAATATAAGCAAACCAACAATCATAAGACAAATTTTATGTGGAAAAACCCCAAGGGTAAAAAACCACGGTGCAAACTTCCACTATGAAGAAGATAAAGTTACAAACTTCCACCTTCTCCGATGCTCCCATGCACAGAGATGGCCCTTTTGCTAACCTCTCGCCTCTTTCTTACCTTGGACGTATAGAAACACTAATCCCATTACCTAATCCCGGATTACACCCCTTTATATAGTAAAATCGAAAAATATAACTCAAAATAGGAAATCCACACTTACAACTCATGGCCGGTCAAGCGCCCGGTCAGGCTTGTCGGGTGCCCGCCCAAACAGAAAAACGTCTAGCAAGCTACAGGCTAAATCAGTCGATTATCGGACGCCTAGTTAGGTTGACCGTCGGTTGCTCGACTATTCACAGAACAATCCAGAGACGACCGTCTCTAAATCATGAATATCAAGCGCCTGGTCCATTGACCGTCCGGGCGCCCGACCATGCCTTGGTGTGATTGGCTCTACACTCAACAATCTTCCACTTGGAGACACATCACCACATGATCCTTCGTCTTCTATATCCGGAATGCACCACCTCCCCATCTTCAAGCCTGAAGATCAATCAAAGCTGAACTAAGCTTCAGCTTCTCCCGTGTGACTGCCTTGGTCAACGTATCTGTAGGATTCTCACTTGTATGGATCTTCTCCAAAGCAATCAATCCATCTTCCAGTAACGAACGTATGAAGTGATATCTGATGTTAATATGCTTGATCCTTGAATTAAAGGTTGAATTCTTAATCAAGTGTATTACACTCTAACTGTCACTGTACAACTTGCAATCTGCTTGCTTCTTTCCCAACTCTTTCATGAAACCTTGCATCCACACCATCTCCTTGCACGCTTCTGTAGCTACAACATACTCTGGTTTCATTATACTGATGAACATTATCTTCTATAACTGAGAGACCCAATTGATTGCAGCACTACCCAGCGTAAAGACATACCGTGTTGTGCTCCTTCTGCCGTCAATATCCCCTGCCAAGTCTGAATCGACGTAGCCTTGTAGCTCGATGTCTGATCCTCTATAACACAGCCTTACATCCACAGTACCTACCAGGTATCTGAGGATTCACTTCACAGCTTCCCAATGTTCCTTTCCGGAGTTGTTCATAAACCTGCTAACAACTCCCACTGCTTGAGCAATATCTGGCCTCGTGCTAGCCATAGCATACATGAGGCTCCCTATAGCTGACGCGTATGGGACTTTAGCCATGCAGTCTCGTTCCTCCTGCGTCTTAGTTCTTTGCTTCTTAAAAAGCTTAAAGTGGTTGGCTAATGGAGTGCTAACCGACTTAGCACCTCTCATACTGAATCGATCAAGTACCTTGGCTATGTACTCTGCCTGTGACAAAACTAGCTTTTTATTTTCACTGTCACGCTTTATCCTCATGTCTAGAATTTGTTTTGCAACTCCTAAATCTTTCATTGCAAATTCTCTAGACAATTGTCTTTTGAGATTTGAGATGTCCTTCATGCTTGATCCTGCTACAAAAATATCATCAACGTACAGAAGAAGGATGATGTACGACGTATCAAACTTCTTCAAATAGCAATAGTGGTCTGTATGACATCTCTTAAACCCATTTACCAACATGAAACCGTTGAACTTCTTGTACCACTGCCTCGGGGCCTACTTCAGGCCATCTTTTTCAGTCTACGCACATTATTCTCCTTTCTTGGTGCCACGTATCATGTTGGCTGATGCATATATATTTCTTCTTTAAGGTCTTCATGAAAAAAGGTTGTCTTAACATTTACCTGCTTTAGATGTAGATCCTCTGTAGCCACTATACTCAAGACCATACGAATCGTAGACATCTTCACCACTGGTGAAAATATTTCAATGAAATCAATACTTGCCTTTTATTGAAAACCTTTCACAACCAATCTGGCTTTGTATCGCTTCAAACCATTGTGCTCCTCCTTCAGTTTGTAAACTCACTTGTTATGAAGAGCTTTCTTACCCTTAGGTAGAGTGACTAGCTCCCACGTACAATTGGAATCAAGAGAGTCCATCTCATTATCTATGGCCTGCTTCCACTTAACTCATGTGTCTGACCATAATGCCTCTTCAAAATACTCTGGTTCACTATTATCTGTCAGCAGTAGATAATGTAAGGAAGGTGAGTATCGAACCTTGGGTCTCCTCTCCCAAGTAGACCTCCTCACAACCGGTGTCTGTGGTTTTGCCTCATCATGCTTCTGTGAATGCTCGTCCTGTGGCACTGTGACACCCATGTCTGGTAATTCTTCTAACTCTATGAATTCCTTCTCATCGGCCTTATTCTGCTTTTGTTGTACACTGTCTTTATGCATCACTTTTTCATTAAAGACTACATCCTTGCTTCTGATGATTTTTCGGTTCTCTGTATCGTAGAACCTATAGCCAAAATCATTCTGCCCGTAGCCTATAAACGTGAACTTCCTGGACTTCGCATCCAGCTTGTTTCTGTGCTCTGTATCAATGTGAACATATGAAGTGCAACCGAACACTTTGAGATGTGCAAGGTTCACTTCTTTTCCAGTCCACATTTCTTCTGGTAACCCACCATCCAATGGTCCTGAGGGACTTCTATTGATGAGAGATACGGCAGTATTCATGGCATCTACTCAAAAGGTCTTGGGCAACCCTGCATGTAACGTCATGCTCTTGGCGCGCTCAAGGATAGTCCTGTTAATGCACTCAGCCACACCGTTCTGCTGCGGTGTCCCTGAAATCGTTTTTTGATGTTTAATCCCGTTTACTGCACAATACTCCTCAAACCTCTTATTACAATACTCTCCCCCATTATCAGATCTGAGACTTTTTAGTGTTTTACTTGTCTTATTTTCTGCCATAACCTTCCACTTCTCAAATACATCAAATACATTTGATTTGTGCTTTAAGAAATAAACCCACAGTTTTCTATTATCATCAATGAAAGAGACAAAATAACATGATCCACCAGGAGATGATACTTGTGCTGGTCCCCACACATCAGTGTGTACAAGTTCCAACAGATGCGTCTTTGGAACTCGTCATGTTTTCTTGAAGCTGACTCTCTTCTGCTTGTCATACACGCAATCCTCACAAAATTCTAGATCGCTTGCCTTCAACCTTGGTAGCTTCCCTTTTGACAAAAGCACTTTCATCCCTTTCTCACTCATATTCCCAACCTCTTATGCCATAACTGCTCATTCACTCCATTAGATGCAACCATGAGTGAACTATACGATCCGGAAGTCACTTACAAGGTACCTTCCTTCTTGCCTTAAGATATTACCAAGGCACCTTTTGTGACCTTCCATGCATTGCTCATGAATATCGTCACATATCCAGTTTCGGCTAACTGCCCCACAGAGATCAAGTTCCTTCTCAAACTTGGTACATGTTTGGCATCCTTCAACTTCAAGGCCGTTCCATCTTTCTGACTTATGTGAATGCTTCCCTTACCAACAATACTGCACGGCTCATCATCACCCAGGTAAACTCTCCTAAAGTCACCTGACACATAATCACGAAGAACTTCCTTAAACAAAGTGGCATGAAACGAAGCACCGGAGTCTATAACCCAAGACTCATTCCGCGCATCAAGAGACAAGATCAACGCCTCTGTGTCGTTCTCCTCAAAAAGATTCACTGAATCTTTCCCACCTTAAGAGCTTCCTTCTTGTTTCTTAAGCGTCTTGCAATCACGCTTCATGTGCCCCTTCTTCTCGCAATGCCAACACCCGTCCTTGTCTTTCGATCCCTTGGACTTATTTATCGACTTAAAACGCCTGTGTTTATTGTCACCTTTGTTTGAAGATTCTCCTCTTCCTTCAATGTTTAAAGCATTCCCGGAATCCCCTGAAATTCCAGATGCCTTTTTTTTAGATTCTTCACTAAGAATTAGACCAGCCACATCATCGAATTTTAACTTTGTTGTTCCTGAAGAATTGCTCACGGCAATCACTAAACCATCCCAATTGTATGGCAAACTGGACAAGATCAATAGCGCCCTGACCTCGTCATCAAAAGTGATGCCAATGGATTCCAATTGGCTCGTGACTGTATTGAACTCGTTTAAATGTTCAGCCACCCCCCACCATTTGACATCTTCATGTTGAATGGCCGTTTCATAAGATGAACCTTGTTGGATGCCGAGGGTTTCTCATACATTGTAGTCAAAGCTTACATTAATTCTTTTGTGATCTTTACTTTGGATATATTGAAGGCGACGCTTTTAAACAAAGAGAGTCAGATCATTCCTAAAGCCTTCCGATCCACTAAAGCCCATTCATCATCTATCATCTTTTGGTTTCTTCTCTTTTTTTTTCTAGAGGAATATAGAGGTTCTTCTCATAAAGATAATCCTCCATCTGCATCTTACAGAAGGCAAAGTTTGAACCATCAAACTTCTCAATTCTACTTTTTCCTTCTTCCGTCATCGCTCCCACTTGAACTAAACAAATAGCTTTGATATCAGTTGTTGCGCAGCACGCCAACAACACCGGTGAACCGAGATCCAATCTCCGGTCTCACCCACAAACGATAAACAGGAAGAAATATAATCTAGAAGTAAAATCTAAGCAAACCAACAATCACAAGACAGATTTTACATGGAAAATCCCCCAACAAGGGTAAAAAATTACGGTGCAAACTTCCACTATGAAGAAGACAAAGTTACAAGCAATCCACTTACTTTCTCCGATACTCCCATGCACAGAGATGGCCCTTTTTGCTAACCTCTTGCCTCTTTCTCACCTTGGACATATAGAAACACTAATTCCATTACCTAATCCCAGATTACACCCCTTTATATAATAAAACCGGAAAATAGAACTCAAAATAGGAAACCCGCAGTTACAAGTCGCGGCCAGTCAGGCGCCCGGTCAAGCTTGATCAGGTGCCTGCCCAAATAGAAAAATGTCTAGCAAGCTACAGGCCAAATCAGTCGATTATCTGGCGCCCGGTCAGGTTGACCGTTAGGCACCCGACTATTTACAGAACTGTCCAGAAACAACCATCTCTAAATCATGAATATCGGGTGTCCGGTCCATTGACCGTCTGGGCGCCCTATCATGCCTTGGTGTGATTGGCTCCACACTCAACAAGTGCCACTGTTGCTGTTTGAGACAGGTTAAACAGTGGTAGCCACCGTCGACACTGTTTGCAATGACAATTTCCCTGGTTCGTTTCCCAAGGTGAGGTGTCTCCACAAACGGTCAGTGCTCCACGGAATACATCATTTGTATCGTATAATTTATCACACAAGTTGGGAAACACAGGGAAACATTGCAAAAATGGAATAATTTTTCAACGAAACTAAACTTTAGGGATTGCTTACAGGGCAATGATACAATTGACTCATGCCCAATTGTATCAAGTCGGCTGAGTTTTTAAGCGGACTCAGTCCAACTAGTGTTTTATCAAATATCAAGACATGATAAGACCCGATCCAGTCATGCCACTCAACATGTTTCCGTCAAGGTGTGCACCACAAGGTGAGGATAACACCCACTGAGCTGTTACCTTGGTAACAGTGAGGAAACAGCTAATCCGCTCACCCCTTTTCTGGGCGTGAATGAGGATCTACATTGATGTTATATCCACTCGTATGGTGTGTCCCACCTACGTTTTGGAACTTTCTGATTTTTAATTTCCTGTCATACTGTGGTCTTGAAAAACTGATGGACAGGGTGATTTCTCACGGAAATCCCTGTGGGGCCATACAGCTTCCAACACAGTGGGCACAGAGATATTCCTGTGCCCTTGTAATCCACTTCCGGATCAGATAGCTTCTCAATTGTGTCAGATCATGGACGTAACACTCACAAAGTGGGGGCACAGACTATGATTTTATTATTATTATTATTTTACCATCTATATGAGAGCCTATTGCATGTGCCTTGGGCACAGAGATATACCTGTGTCAGGTTCGTGGGCTTACAGAGATGTCTACGATAAATCCACTCCGTCCATTAGGATAGGAATCTAAAAAAACAGGCATATCCAAAACTCACGTGGGCCATACCACATGAAACAGTGGGGATTGAACGCCTGTGGGGTGACAGAAGTTTTGTTTCAAGATGATATTTGTTCCTAAAGTTTTTCCGAGTGCTAATAATCATATGAACGGTTTGGATGGCATATAAACATCATGGTTAGCTCCAGGAAATTTCAACTGTTCCCACTGTTTCGATGTTGGTGGCGCAATTGAGTTTTGGATCTTTCATATTTTTAGAATCTTATCCCATTGTGGTCTTTAAAAATAGATGGAGGGAGTGGATTTGTCATGGACATCTCTGTGGGCCCCACTATGCCAGGGAGCACAGGTACATCCCTCTGGCAGTGGTACATGCAATCGGCTCTCCATCCATATGATGTCCATGATGGGGACATCTCCATCTCTATGCCCTGGGCACATGCCATTGATGACATTACATGTATTTCTCTGTGCCGGGGCACATGCCATTGATGGAATGATGTCTGCTCGGCTTCAATATAATTTTTCTGTTTGCCGATGCTTGATTGGTCTAGCTCACTTCAATTTAAAGTTACTTAATAACTTAAATTTAATAAGTAAAAATTAAAATAAGCTACCTAATGCATAAAGTAACTTATTATCCAAACGCCCCCTTAGTGATTGATGTTGTTGATGGGCGGCCCATGCTCGCGGTACATGTGTTGCGCGGAGCGATGCGCAGAGAGCTGTTTGGATGATTGGAGCTATCATTCGGGGTACTGTGGATGGACCCAGATTGCGTCGGACCACTGGTTGGACCTTTAAGCATCGGACCAGATCAGTGTGGGCCCACCCTGATGTATCTGTTTATCCATGCCGTTCATTCCTTTTACAATATCAATCTAGAATATTGGCCCAAAATAGAGGCAGATCCAACGTTCAAGTGGGCCACACCAAATAGTGTGTGGAACTTGGTGATGTCATCACTACAGCAGCGCACTCATTAGTGATGAAGTCACCCGGTTTTGCTCACTATTTGGTGTGGCCCACTTGAGCGTTCAATATTCCTCATTTTTAGATTCATTCCTTAAAATGATCTTAGAAAATGAATGGACGGCATTGATTAACAGATACATCAGGTGGGCCATCACACTGACCTGGTCGGACGCTTAAAGATCCAACCAATTGTCGGACGCAATCCATTGTGGATGGAACACAATCCATAAATCACGTGATAGGAAGGGATTCAAACCGTTGATATAGACAGTGTAATGTGAACTGTTGACGAGAAAACTCTCAGCTGTTCACATTCAAACCGTTGATATAGACAGTTTAATGTGAACTGTTGACGAGAAAACTCTCAGTCGTTCACATTCAAACCGTTGATATGCATTGAATATGAACTGTTGACGAGAAACTTTTCAGCCGTTCACATTCAAGTTGGCAAATCATGGTAAAGAAATTAATTGTTTCATAATGATAATTGATTGATTAATAGTATGTGGTGCGGCCCTTACCGTGGGGTTACCGTGGGGCCCACCTTGATGTATGTATTATGCATCCACTCCGTCCATCATCCGTTTTTTAAAGATTATCTTAGGGCATTGATAAAAAAAAAAGAAAAAATGAAGCAGAGGAAATTACCAGCTGGACCATATATACCATAAGAAACAATGGTGATTGAATGATCTGTGAATGTGGACATCACTGCTCACCGTCTGTTTGCGGCCCACTAGATTAATGGTCCGGATTACCGAATGATGGTGAATGGGCAATAAAAAATTGGCATAAATTAGCTAACAAAACATTGAAGATTTACCACATGTGACAATGTTAATACAATGAAAGATCCAAGCTGCTCATCAGGTGGGCCTCTAGCCACTGGATTGCACTCAAAGGACAGTCCTATCTTTTAGATGGGCCTAGGTCTGAATAATTACGGGCCTAAAAGCTCATTGCCAAGCCCAGCTATTCGGTCTTAAGCCTCACTATAGGTATATGCTCCGAATAGCCCACATGCAGAAATGGTCAAATGATTGGAACAGTCCAATTTCTGGGCGCTATTAGAGGTGGGGTATGATCTTATGATCACACCATCAAAGGATGATCCTCACCTTTGATTAGTGAAATTAAAGGTGAATCAAATCCTTCCACATTTGTTGGTAAATATGGACGGTCAGATTTCTCCATCAGGTGAGATTTATGGTTATCGCCCAGTACGATACTCTCTTGTTGAAATGGACAGTAGCGATCATCTGTTCATCTATGAACGTGGGCATGATCAGCCAACGTCCTGATGCTGACACGATGAACTTTTCATGTGGTCTAGCAGCACTTACATACTGGATGCAAAATCAAGGGCCCAAAATACATGCAAGCATAGAAATCACCAGTAAGTGACACAAAAGAGTTGATGGATCCAATCCAACGGTTCAGATAACGCGAAAATCAATAGGGGGCATTAGACCATGGGCAGAACTACATGTGTGCAATGTACATGTAGTATGACATGTGATGCTTTTTAGGGCCCTGGATACCACCAAATAAGTTACTTTTTCTACTTACAACAGTAGATAAGTGACTTATTTCAGATAAGCAAGTTTGGTTTATGATTAGTTATAAGTAAAATTTTTTATTTAAAAGTACTTAATCACTTCGGTTAATTTTTTTTAGCATTTTTTACTTTTCGTAAGTTGCTGAAGAAAGGCACTAAGAGAGACAAAAGAGAGGAGAAGCTGATGAGTATATTATTTACCAAGCTTACTTATCTTCTTAGTAAGTAGAAACTAAAATAAGCTACTTGTGGCATAAGTAATTTATCTTAAGCAACTAATGATCCAAACGCCCCCCAAGTGACTAAAAAGTAGAAGATGCATATAAACTAAACCAGGTGGTGCATAAAGGTCAGCATTTCACGTTCTCTTATTATTCACATGTCGTTCAGCATGAGTGGCTTGGTTACTGCCTCATGTCAACGTGCATGCTAATGTATGGAAGAATTTTTTTCACTATTTTTTTAGACATTTAAAATAGACTTGAATATGACATACTTGATTATTTTAATTTGGTCAAGTTGGGAATGAGATACCTGCATTCTTCAGCATCAGGAGTGTGACCTATATACTGCAGGGTTAATTCCTCATGTTGCATTGCTCTTAACTGATTCTTTTTTTTTCTTTTGGTCAAGTTGGGAATGAGATACCTGCATTCTTCAGCATCAGGAGTGTGACCTATATACTGCAGAGTTAATTCCTCATGTTGCATTGCTCTTAACTGATTCTTTTTTTTTCTTTTTCTTTTTCTTTTGCAGTTCACCTTTAAGATAAAATTGTAGTTCACAGAAGAACATTTGGAGTTTAGACGCTTCTAACATGCACTCTCTGCTTCCTATGTGCCTTCAACCTTGATAAGAAGGCACTTTATATTGCAACCTTTCTATCATTCATCTATGCCTTTGGTCATTTCTTGACTGAATACTTGATATATCAGACAATGGTTCTTGCCAATCTGACTATTTGATGCAGGACAACCCTAAATATGATGCACCAGAAGTAAAAGCAATAATAATAGTAAAATCTAGCATCAATCATCATAAACTAAAGAAATCATAAGGAAACAAACAATGGGACGGGCCATCATCACAACCATGGAGTATGGGATTCAATTAGTGCGTAGGTTGGATCCGGTGAGGGATGGAACCTCCCGACCTTGCATAGCTTTACCCAATCGATCAATGAAAATCACTAATCCGAAAAATCAGGAAGTTTCTCGGATTTGGGATTTGGGAATTTGGGGTTTTAGGATTTATTTTGCTCCCCAAAGTTTTGATCGAGGAAGGATTGGCAACATAGAATATAGAAAGAGGAAAGTGATTACCTTGAAGAATTTGGAGGGGCACAAGAAGAAATCAGAAGAAGAAGATCAAGGAGAGGAGAAGAATCACCATGAGAGAGAGAGAGGAAGAGGAAAGCTCCAAGAGGCTTTTTATTAATCAATAATCAAAGTTAATTTCATGTTTAGCCTAGCCCACTTAAATAAACAAATAAATCACGTAAAAGTCCAAAGTACCCCTAAAACTAAGCAAAAACGCGTAAATAAACAAAAGTGTAAGAAAGTTCGGGCGCTCGGTCAGGCGCCCGAAGACGTCCAAAAACATCCAAAGAGTTTCGGGCGCTCAAAAGGCTAAACTCGGGCACCCGATCGGGCGCCCGAAGTCTTCAGCTCTTCAGTTCGTTTCTTCATTCTTCCTTCACACGTGCCTTCCCTGGATAGGGTCTTCTATGTGTCTGATCACGTGTGGAGGTTCTTCAGCTCCTCAATAGTCGCCTATCCACAAGAATGGTACTTGTGGGTGACGCTTTCTTTGTTGGTACACTTGAAATGATCTTGTGTCCTCATGAACTCCCCTCGGGTGAGAAAAACTCGACTCCGACGAGTTAAAACTCTTGTGGCGCTCTAGTAAGTCTGGATCAACACGCTGCACTTTTGCTTCAGTCAACCACATAGATTCAAAAGGTGATTTGTTCTTCTATTTGACAAGATACCTCTGGAAACCTCCATCTCGCATGGAAACTATCTCATCATCTAAGATCTCTTCAATTTCTTCTTTATGGACAATAGGTGGAGGGAGGGGTGGAAGGGGTTGTGAAGCAAAATCAGAATAGGGCCATGAATGAAATGATGAATCAATGGTAGGGTCAGGGGAACAGACTAGATCTTCTACATTAAAAGTTAGGTTAATGCCCATTTCAGATGGAAGGTCAATCCGATACGCATTGGATCCAATTTTTTTCACTATCTTGAATGGTCCAGCATTACGTGCTTGTAATTTCTTAGCAGAACCCTATGAGAACCGCTCTGGCCTTACCCTCACCATTACATAGTCTCCTTCTTGAAAATCTTGCAGTCTACGATGAGAATTAGCTGAAATTTTATAATTATCATTTCTCTTACTTATCCGCTGTCTAATATGCGTATGCAATTCATGGATATGTCGTGCAAATGCATCGGCTGATTTAGAAGACCTTTGGGTGACAGACATGGGTAAGAGATCTATTGGCATTCTAGGTTTATACCCACTAACAACTTCAAATGGACTCATCCCTGTAGATCGATTTACTGACCTATTATAAGCAAATTCAGCAGTTGGTAAAATTAGGTCCCAAGTCTTAACATGTTCACCCACTAGACAACGTAGAAGATTTCTAAGACTATGGTTTACCACTTCAGTTTGACTGTCTGTTTGTGGGTGGTAAGCAGTAGAGAATTGCAAACGAGTTCCCATAATGTGTCACAGTGTCTTCCAAAAATAGCTAGTAAATCGAACATCATGATCAGACATTATGGTTTTAGGTAACCCATGGAGACGCACCACAACATCAAAAAAGATACGAGCGACATGAGACGCATCCGACGTTTTCGAACATGGGAGAAAATGATCCATTTTAGAAAAACGGTCCACCACGAAAAAAATGGAATCGTGCTTCTTGATTGTCTTGGGAAGCCCAAGCACGAATTCCATACTAATGTCCTGCCACGGAGCATGTGGCACCGGCAATGGCGTATACAACCCTGTATTTTTCTTTTTCTACTTTGCTAGTTGACATGTACGACACTGCCCTAGAACTTTGGTTACGTCTCGCTTGAGACTTGGCCAATAGAAACGATCTTCCACAAGGGCAATGGTCTTGTCACGACCAAAATGGCCAGCTATCCCTCCTGAACGAAGCTCCCAGATAAGGAATTCATGAAGGGACATACGGGGAATACAAAGTCTGTCTCCCTTGAAAAGGAAGCCATCTTTAAGAACATATTCACCCATTATACGCTGGTCACTAGAGAGCGACGCGTAAGTACCCCCAAAATCAGGACATGTGGGGTATTCATCTTTCAGTTGCTCAAACCCGACTACCTCTACACTCAAGGAGTTGAGCAACACCACTCTTCTACTAAGGGCATTCGCTGGTTTGTTTTCAACCCTGGCTTTGTGTTTCAAAACAAACGAATATTCCTGAAGAAATGCTACCCACTTGGCATGCCTGGGGTTGAGTTTCTTCTGAGAATGCAAATATCTCAAAGCCTCATGGTCAGAAAACAAGACGAATTCCTGCGGTAGGAGATAGTGTCGCCAATGTCTTAGGGATTGCACTACCGCATAGAACTCTTTGTCATAAGTGGAGTATTTCTGTTTTGCCTCATTCAATTTCTCACTAAAATAGGCTACTGGGTGGCTCTCCTGGCTCAACACTCCACCTATACCAATACTAGACGCATCACACGCCACCTCAAAGACTTTGGAAAAGTCAGGTAGACGCATGACAGGAGCTTCTATCATCTTGCCCTTAATCTCTTTAAAAGCCTTGACTGCGGCTTTAGACCACACGAACTCTCCCTTTTTCATGCATTCTGTAATGGGAGCCATGATCGTGCTAAAACTCCTAATGAACCGACGATAAAAAGTTGCTAGGCCGTGAAAGCTTCGCACCTCATGAATGTTCCTCGATTCTGGCCACTCAACTATGGCCCTGATCTTTTCAGGGTCTGCACGCATCCCTTCAGATGACACTATAAATCCTAAGAACACAACTTGGCTAGACATGAATGCGCACTTCTTAAGATTAGCGTACAACTTTTCCTTCCTAAGGATGCTACAAACCTTCTTTAAATGTTCAAGGTGTGATTCCTTAGTGGTATTGTAAATAAGAATGTCGTAAAAGCACACCACTAGGAACTTTTTCATGAACGGCCTCAAAGCTTGTGTCGTCACCCGCATGAACGTACTAGGTGCATTAATCAAGCCGAAGGGCATGACCAACCACTCATACAACTCATCTTTTGTTTTAAACGCAGTTTTCCATTCATCCCCTGGGCGTATACGGATTTGGTGATATCCACTCTTAAGGTCTATCTTAGAGAATATAGTGGACTCGCCATCATGTCAAGCATATCATCAAGTCTACTATGGGAAACCTATACTTGACGGTAATTTTGTTTATGGCATGGCTGTCCACACACATGCGCCACGTGCCGTCTTTCTTTGGCGTCAACAATGCAGGCACGGCACACGGGCTCATACTCTCTTGGATGAAACTCTTTTGCAGAAGCTCATCAACTTGCCTCTTCAATTCTGCATGTTCTGCAGGATTCATCCTGTAGTGAGGAAGGTTCGGTAGAGTAAACCCTGGGACAAGATCAATGGCATGCTGTATGTCCCTCATAGGTGGCAACTCATTCGGTAAGTCTTTAGGAAATACATCACTGTATTCCTTCAGGACCGAAGTCACCTCACGGGGCAACTCTAATGGAACCTCAGGTGTAATCTCTCTAGTCACAAGGGTATACACCATAGAATCCTCCTTGTGGGGCCCATTGAGGATAACACCCACTGAGCTGTTACCTTGGTAATAGTGAGGAAACAGCTAATCCGCTCGCCCCTCTTTTGGGCGTGAATGAGGATCCACATTGATGTTATATCCACTCGTATGGTGTGTCCCACCTACGTTTTGGAACTTTCTGATTTTTAATTTCCTGTCATACTGTGGTCTTGAAAAACTGATGGACAGGGTGATTTCTCACGTAAATCCCTGTGGGGCCCATATAGCTTCCAACACAGTGGGCACAGAGATATTCCTGTGCCCTTGTAATCCACTTCCGGATCAGATAACTTCTCAATTGTGTCAGATCATGGACCATAACACTCACAAAGTGGGGCATAGACTATGATTTTATTATTATTATTATTATTATTATTATTATTATTTTACCATCTATATGAGAGCGTATTGCATGTGCCCTGGGCACAGAGATATACCTGTGTCAGGGTTGCGTGGGCCTACAGAGATGTCTACGGTAAATCCACTCCGTCCATTAGGATACGAATTAAAAAAACAGGCATATCCAAAACTCACGTGGGCCATACCACATGAAACAGTGGGGATTGAACGCCTGTGGGGTGACAGAAGTTTTGTTTCAAGATGATATTTGTTCCTAAAGTTTTTTCTGAGTGCTAATAATCATATGAATGGTTTGGATGGCATATAAACATCATGGTTAGCTCCAGGAAATTTCAACTGTTCCCACTGTTTCGATGTTGGTGGCGCAATTGAGTTTTGGATCTTTCATATTTTTAGAATCTTATCCCATTGTGGTCTTTAAAAATAGATGGACGGAGTGGATTTTTCATGGACATCCCTGTGGGCCCCACTATGCCTGAGAGCACAGGTACATCTTAGTGGCCGTGGTACATGCAACCTGCTCTCCATCTATATGATGTCCATGATTGGGACATTACATGGATGCTCTCCATCTCTGTGCCCTGGGCACATGCCATTGATGACATTACAGATATTTCTTTGTGCTGGGGCACATGCCATTGATGGAATTTGGATCGGTAATTTGGATCGGTCTGCTCGGCTTCAATATAATTTTTTTGTTTGCCGATATCTGATTGGTCTAGCTCACTTTAATTTAAAATTACTTAATTACTTTAATTTAATAAGTAAAAATCAAGATAAGCTATTTAATGCATAAAGTAACTTATTAGCCAAATCCCCCCTTTAGTGATTGATGTTGTTGATGGGCGGCCCATGCTCGCCCAGCATGTGTTGCGCCGAGCGATGCGCAGAGAGCTGTTTGGATGATTGGAACTATCATTTGGGGGTATTGTGGATGGAACACAATCCATAAATCACGAGATAGGAAGGGATTCAAACCGTTGATATAGACAGCTTAATGTGAACTGTTGACGAGAAAACTCTCAGCTGTTCACATTCAAACCGTTGATATAGACAGCTTAATGTGAACTGTTGACGAGAAAACTCTCAGTCGTTCACATTCAAACCGTTGATATGGATTGAATATGAACTGTTGATGAGAAACTTTTCAGCCGTTCACATTCAAGTTGGCAAATCATGGTAAAGAAATTAATTGTTTCAGAATGATAATTGAATGGTTAATCGTCTGCCAACCATAGATAAATATTTGATTGGGTGATCAGAACAACTGACAGTTCATTGTGACTGTCCATCAGATGTCCATCATCTGTTCAGTTTAATTTTTTATTTGTGACCCCACCGTGGTGGGCCCCACCTTGATGTATGTATTTTGCATCCACTCCGTCCATCCATTTTTTCCAGATTATCTTAGGGCATTAATAAAAAAATGAAGCAGAGAAAATTATCAGGTGGACCATATATACAATAAGAAACAGTGGTGATTGAATGATCTGTGAATGTGGACATCGCTGCTCACCGTCCGTTTGTGGCCCACTAGATTAATGGTCCAGATTACCGAATGATGGTCAATGGGAAATAAAAAAAATTGGCATAAATTAGCTAACAAAACATTGAAGATTTACCACATGTGATAATGGTAATACAATGAAAGATCCAAGCTGCTCATCAGGTGGGCCTCTAGCCACTGGAGTGCACTCAAGGGACAGTTGTATCTTTTAGATGGGCCTGGGTCTGATTACTTACGGGCCTAAAAGCTCATTGCCAAGCCCAGCTATTCGGTCTTAATCCTCTCACTACAGGTATATGCTCCGTAGAGCCCACATGCAGAAATGGTCAAATGATTGTAACAGTCCAATTTCTGGGCGCTATTAGAGGTGGGGTATGATCTTATGATCACACCATCAAAGGATGATCCTCACCTTTGATTAGTGAAATTAAAGGTGAATCAAATCCTTCCACATTTGTTGGTAAATATGGACAGTCAGATTTGTCCAACAGGTGGGAATTATGGTTATCACCCAGCACGATACTCTCTTGTTGAAATGGACAGTAGCGATCATCTGTTCATCTATGAACGTGGGCATGATCAGCCAACGTCCTGATGCTGACACGATGAACTTTTCATGTAGTCTAGCAGGACTTACCAACTGGATGCAAAATCAAGGGCCCAAAATACATGCAAGCATAGAAATCACCAGTAAGTGTACACAAAAGAATTGATGGATCCAATCCAACGGTTCATATAATGCGACAATCGATAGGGGGCATTAGATCATGGGCAGAACTGCATGTGTGCAATGTACATGTAGTATGAAATGTGATGCTTTTTATGGGTTTTGGGGGGTTGTCATTTAGGTCCCGTTTGGATACCACCAAATAAGTTACTTTTTCTACTTACAACAGTAGATAAGTGACTTGTTTCAGAAAAGCAAGTTTGGTTTATGATTAGTTATAAGTTTTTACTTAAAAGTACTTAATTGCTTCAGTTAATTTTTTTTAGCTTTTTTTATTTTTCGTAAGTTGCTGAAGAAAGGCATTAGGAGAGACGAAAGAGAGGAGAAGCTGATAAGTATGTTATTTACCAAACATACTTATCTTCTTAATAAGTAGAAACTAAAATAAGCTACTTGTGGCATAAGTAGTTTATCTTAAACAACTAACGATCCAAACACCCCCCAAGTGACTAAAAAGTAGAAGATGCATATAGACTAAACCAGGTGGTGCATAAAGGTCAGCATTTCACGTTCTCTTATTATTCACATGTCGTTCAGCATGAGTGGTTTGGTTACTGTCTCATGTCAACGTGCATGCTAATGTATGGAAGAATTTTTTTCATTATTTTTTTAGACATTTAAAATAGACTTGAATATGACATACTTGATTATTTTAATTTGGTCAGGTTGGGAATGTGATATCTGCATTCTTCAGCATCAGGAGTGTGATCTATACTGCAGAGTTAATTCCTCATGTTGCATTGCTCTTAACTGATTTTTTTCTTTCTTTTTCTTTTTCTTTTGCAGTTCACCTTTAAGATAAAATTGTAGTTCACAGAAGAACATTTGGAGTTGGACGCTTCTAACATGCACTCTCTGCTTCCTCTGTGCCTTCAACCTAGATAACAAGGCACTTTATATTGCAACCTTTCTATCATTCATCTATGCCTTTGGTCATTTCTTGACTGAATACTTGATATATCAGACAATGGTTCTTGCCAATCTGACTATTGTTGGCATCTTTACAGGCATTAATGTTCTTCTATAACTTTGCATGTTTCGAGGTTAATTTATGTTGCTACTTTTACTCCTTTTATTTTTTTCCTCCAGGATGTATAATTTTTTCTCATTCCATATGATTATAAAATTTGAATTTCAATACTCCTTTGTCTTTTTAATTTTTAATTTTTTTTATCTATTATTTGAAAGAAGAAACAAGAAAAAAGGGGTGAACCTGCCATCCATCAAGCCAATGGCAAGAAAAAATATATATATATTTTTTTATAATGGCATTCTCATTTAATTTCCTTTTTATTCAATGCAGGTGATGATAAAAAAAAATTGGAGCAAGTGGTGATGATGGTTTTGGTGGCTTGTTAGACCGACTTGCCAACTCTAAAACATTGTCCATGTTCTTAGTTTTGGTGGCTTGTTAGCTTATTAAGCCATGTTCTCCTTAATCTTTGGATTACTCCATTTATTCGTCTGACTAAGTTGTTATTGACAATGTCTTAATTTATTATAAGTACTCACCATTTTTGCTTAGTATATGATCTCATATTGACTAAAATTTGTGGATGGCTGGAAATTGCAGCTTCTTGAACCTGGAAATTATATATGGCTGTTGAAATCTCTCTATGATCTTCTGATGTTACAGCCACAGGTATATATCCACTCTCTCTGTGTACATGCATGCAAAAAATTTGTAAGTGCGTACATGTGCATTTGTTTAGGTTTTATTTTTAACTTGCAAACCATTCAAAACTTTCACCACTCTCCAATAATGAATTGTGTTGGTAAAATTGTCCATGTCTACTCTCATTATATATAGAAGAGATGATCAGGCTTATCAGAATGGATGTACATTTGTTAAGAGGCCAATATTCAGATCTGAGATTTAAAGCTTCTCCAACCATTCTTATCATAAGTTCTTAATTTGGTAGTTTTTCCATAGGGGTATAGGGAATTGCTGGAGTGCTTGGAGATTTGAACGGACACCAATACAACAAAAGAGCCCTGATTCGTGCATAGGTGAGTGGTTTGAGCAGCCCCATTGTTTGGATCTTTTGATATAAATTTTTTTTTTTTTAGAAGCCATTTCATTCCTAATGGGGCTGCAGTATTTACCTTTCACTAATTTCCAAGAATTTTAGAATTTCTTTAAGACATTAATTCCTTTAAATTAATTATTAAAATATCCAATTGAGTCAGGAAAGGACTTGGTCAAATCTTCCAATTGACCAACCCCACTAAACATTGAGTCGAGTTGAGTTGAGTTGGTTTTTTCCCCCAGCTTCTAAACTATGCTTGTAAATGCCATCCTGGCAAAGGTATGTCATGTTGACAGAGATAAAATTCAGTACACAAGCCTTTCATTCAACAACCACAACATTAATGTTTTGAACACTTGAGAGAATCTGTCTGACTCAGAACACACAAAGTTGTCCATCTTTTAGTGCAGCAATTCTGACCATAGCTCATTTTTGTTCTTCAACATGTTACATCCATTTCCAACCACTTCTGAAAATTAATAAGGTTACGGACCAGGACTGTGGTTCCTCCACAATGTTTGTGTGGGGCCCACTTTGATATAGCGCCACACCCACTCCATTCATAAGGTGTGTCCCTTAAAGTCCGATCCTTATCCTGAAAAATCAGTCCAATCTACAATATAGGTTATTCACCAAATAGGAAAAAGTGGGGATGGGGACACCAACCACTAGCTAATTTATCCAAGCCAATAATCTGATGTAATTGGAGTTGGAAACATACCTCATTCTTCGATTTCAAAACACACTGTTGTAATGCATTTGGTGTGCGTTGGACCCAAATGCACCAAAGGTGGTGTTTCACAGCAATTATCATTGAATCCTCTCTCCCAAACGGCCCCTTCGGTAATTTTGACTTGAACTTCACCAAATTCAACCCAAGCGATAAACCAATCATCGGGTTTAGACAAGTTCTGGTCTGATCCAGACCAATCTAATGAGACTCAATCCTAGTGATTCGTCATTTGTGTCAGATGAATAATTGTCATTCGTGTTAGATGAATGGATTGAACGACATATAAAACCACGGTCAGCCCAATACTCAACTAAAGGTGGTCCTTATCCCTAAGATTTGGCCTTCTTGAGTTTTGGACCGGCCTGATCAACCTACTTAATGAATGGATTGAATCCCATCCACGTTGTCGCCCACATACCGCTCGGTTAGTAGCAGGCACGCCACTATGTGCCTTCGTTTATCTAGCCTAGTTCAGTTCAATCTATAAGCACTCTAAATATCATAGTTATGGTGTTTTTGCCCAAATCATCTCTTTATCTAGATTATTTGAAAAATGAAAAATTAAATCTATTTTATTTCTTAAATTGGCTGATTGGTGGATGCTAAATTATGGTAAAAAAAGAAAAATAATCAATGGTCCCATGTTTATAAACAAATGCTTAGATATACATATCTATATATTTTATAAATGATTGATCACCTCTTAACTGCTCAGAACATCAATTTGATCTATGATTGTGGGAATGTTTTGTGGATGGTTGTGCTCACTTTGACTTGTATATATATTGTGGTGATCGATAATGGTAGAAATTTAAAGACAACTTTTTTTAAATATCTTCAATTCAAGTTAGAATTGTAAGTGTTATTAATTACTAATATTGTATTTTGTTTTATTTTGCAAATTATTGGTGACAGCGGGGATGTCTGTGCTGATGGGGTTTTTTTTTTTTGTATTTGTTGTATGTACATATGGGATTGACATTTTGATTTTATTCAAAACATTATTATGATTAAATGGTCATTTTGATTGGTATATGATTGACTTCTTTCAGGTGGGTGTGAATTGCATGTATTAACAGGTTATTAGGTTAACTTTTCCAAGGAAATAATTTTGTTGACAAACACGTTTTGCAAGGAAATATTTGTTGGTAATTTCGAAGGAAATATTTTGTCGGTAATAGTATCATTCTACCATTTCGAAGGAAATATTTCGTTGCTAATTCCAGTTTCGTTGATAATTCTTCTATTTTTTCGAAGGAAAGCGCGCACTCAGTAATTCTTATTACATTTACCAAGAAACATTTTCCCCACTAATAGTCTTTATTTTCTTGGAAAAAAAAGTTTATAATTACCAATGAATTAGGCCTACAGCTATGAAATTCTACACTTTTACCAATGAAATCTTTCGTTGGTAAAAATTATTTTTTACCGACAAAAAAATTCATTTTGTTTTGTCAGTAATTGTTTTTCCCGAGGGTGATAATTCGACGAAACCAGCTATGAAAAGTTTGGTCGGTAATGACTTTTACCAAGGAAATTGGAATGTTTACCCAAGAAAGGTTTCCTCGGTAAAAGCCAAAATTGTTGTAGTGAATGATTTAAGGAGATGGGAGTAAAAAAAAAAAATTTAATCATTGCAATTCTACATCTCATTACGGAGGAAATCTCAAATCCAAATGAGCACAACAATGTATTTTCTCACATGGTTTGACATTGAATAATGAAAATTTTTCATCATTATGATTTTACCAAGATAAATCAAACATGAAAACCGTAGTTTAAATACAATGTTAATTATCAAAAAATAGGTAAAGGAATTTATAATCATTAAACATGAATCATAATCCTAATAACAACAACAATGTATGTCGGTGATGATTTAAAATTTCACGAGTTTTTACCCTAAATACACCCATTGTTTTGTAGAACCGTCGCCGTAGCATCAATTTTCAAAACATTTTTCTACATCAGGAAACATTGTTTGCCTTTTCCTTGGATAAAAATGTTTATAATTACTTTTTTTTTTTTTTTTTTTTAACACCTATACCTCCTTTCATCATCATTCTCTAGCAAACTCTGATAGAAGCTATCTCCACTATAGGAAATTGCATTTTTCTTCTTTTTACTAATACTGAATTGAATTTCACCCCAAGAAAAATGGGCTTGTGGCCCCCGCCGTTTTTTCCCGACGGTTTTTAGCCGTTGGTGACGCCGACGGTTAACACCCGACGGGGAACCCAACAACCGTCGGCAAAAGCAATCGTCCTTGAAAACTGCTCATGGCTGTTACCCTTACCTGGGACCTACCTCGATGATTTGATGTATATCCACGCTGTCCATCCGTTTTTCCAGCCCATTTTAGGATGTTTTGCCAAAGGTTAGGCAGATCCAAATCCCAAGTGGACCACACCATAGGAAACAGCAGGGATTGGACGCTTACCATCGAAAACTTCCTAGGGCCCATTGTAATGCCCACAGTAATGTTTATTTTTCATCCAACCCGTTGATAAGGTCCAACAGACAATAATTCCCACAGTAATGTTTATCTTTCATCCATACCCTTAATATAAAACTTTTTGTGCCCCCAAAAGATTTTTAATGGTCATTCACCACTGTTTCCAGTGGTGGGGTCCACCTGAGATATGGATCTACTTAAGTTTTGGGATTAGGTCCTATAATGATCTGAGAAAACGGATGGACAGTGTGGATATAGAAAAACATTATCAAGGTGGGCCCCACATGGTAAGGGTAACACCCACTAAACTGTTAGCCGGTTAACACCCAACCTATTCCCATCTTTTTCAGATCGAGGGGGGAACCGAAAACCCTACCCCGCCGGAAAGCCTCTCTCTCTCTCTCTCTCTCTCAAAACCCTCTTCTCAAATCCGGCTGTGATCTTCTCCGTCGAGCATCTCGTCAATCGGCACGTGAAATCCATCACAACCCATCTCCAAAATCTCCGGTCAGGTGAAATCCCTCTTGCTCGAATCACCACCACCGTCAATCGTCATCGGCAGGTGAAATCCCTCTTCCCCGCACCACCACCACTGTCAATCGTCTCCGTCGCAACCTACCCCTGGCCTAAATCCATCAAGGCCATCATCCCTTCTCCCTGTCACAACCCATCTCCAAAATCCCCAATCGAAGGTACTCTCTCTCTCTCCTTCCAGTTGTTAAGAACACGGGATCCAACCTGATGTATGGCCCCAGATATAGTCCAGATTGGCACACCACAGCCACTAATCATGGGCTGTCTATTTGCAGGTTTGAGGGTTCAAGGCTGGTAACTGTCTCTGGCAACATTAGCATAAGAATATCAACCTGAGGTATTTCAAAATACCTCCCATTTTTTTGGGTCTCTTCTTAAGATGTGTATGTCCCAAGACATAGTGTATCAGGACCGTTTATCAGTGGGCCAGTGTTCAGCGGTCATGGAACATTTTGCTCTTTCCTATAAACCATTGCCTCTGTATTTTCTCTGCGAGGCTTATTGCAATGGTTCACTTGGACAGTCCCACCAGTCAGATATGGGCTGTGCACTATGTCCAGAACACATCTTGTAGATAATACTATTGATCAAATGGTCCATATTTGTTAGCTTGGATGTGATGTTTGCATTATAGCCCCGAAAATGTGCGCTGAAGCTAATAACAGTCTAGATCAATGGATTCGACTGTCTGTGTGTCCCAGTGCAACTTGGAGCACCACAAACCTTTGGTTGGCATCACATCCCCATTCATTCAAGTGGTGTGGCTCATCTGAGTTATAGATCCAGCTGACACCATGGCCTAAGGGGCACACCATTGCCACATCCATTCTAGAGTTTTCATTAGAGTGGGATTTTTTTTTATTATTCAGATAGCCCTTTTCTTGAAATGGGTGTCCTTCTAGAAGGATCATTACTTACCTTTTCTTTTCTTTTCTTTCTTTTTCACTGAAATCTTCTTTGGTTCTGATTTGTTTCTTGGAGTTTTGGTTAGAATCTTAGCAAGACTGCTTCAATAAGAGATATTATTGCTATTTCTATGTTTTAGGTTATTTGTTTAGTCAGAAATTTTAATGGGTTTGAAGGTATTGACTTTTGGTTGAAGAAAATGTGGCATTATTGAATTTTCACACGACCTTGCTGGACATACTTCTTTTTGTTTTCCTTTCCAGTTTCCCCCCTCTTTTGTATCAGATGTTGTTTTGGAACTAAATGCAAATGGTTCAGATAACTACCCGATCATGGAAGGATGCATGTTCTTGACATGTCAACCGTTTCTCTGTCTAGAGTAGTTAGAAACACTACCGAACTAAGTGGGACCACGATTTTACAACTCCAATGAGTATTATCCCAATAGCGAACTAAGAGGGACCTTGGTTTTACGACTCGGATTATCATAGAATGATGCATATTCTCAACATATCAATCATTTCTCTGTCATACTAGTTAGAACCACAGCTGAACTAGGTGGGACCAGTTTTTACGACTCATCCAAGTCGACTCAAACCAGGTATCGCCCAAAACCAGTACATACTGCTCGATACAAACCGGTATTGCGCATGAATGATATTGCTCTATCGGCCCATATCATCCCGAAATAACCCTCTAAAGGGGTGATAAGGGGCTGTATCAATGATGAACGATACGATGGTCGGTACACCGATTTAAAACCTTGCACTCAATTCAATTCAATACACCGAGTCAACCATGACTCAACTCAGGAATGAACGACTCTGTACGAGTCACCATGTCTTTGAGAGGAGGTTGACTCTGTTGAAGCTCTGATTTCTGTGAGTGGGACTAGTGATCTTCTCAATAGAAATTACTAAGAACACAAGTGTTTTTCACAATAGAAATTCCAATTCTTCATAGATCCCAAATGCATATAACTTAGACGGCAACAACACATGGTCGGGACAAACCACAATAACATTTTTGTGGCGAATGAGCAATGCTGATGCAACAGCAAATAATACCTATCAAGATGTGAGTGCTATGAAGCAAACGATTTCCACTAGGAAATCAGAAAATACAGATTAATTCACGTATTTATAATCCATGAAAATAAAAAAATCTGCGCTAATATCCGACTTACCGTGTAGCCCCTCCGTTTTCTGTATATATGTAATCTGCCGGTCACATGCACCTACCCCTTCGAATCAAACGGCAGTCAGCTCCCAACGGCCCGCCTTCAAATCCCTCTCTCCTTCTTCTTAGACGAGAGCAACTTGGCTGTGACCACAGACGGGGAGCGCATTAGGTGAGACCCCGGCCTCACCCAAGACAGTGCAGCCCTTACCGTGGGGCCCACCTTGATGTATGTATTCTGTATCCACGCTGTCCATCCCTTTTTCCAGATCATTTTAGGTAATTATACCAAAAAAAGTAGATCCAATTATCAGGTGAACCATACCATGGGTAATAGTGGTGATTGAACTCCTTACCATTAAAAACTACTTAAGGTGCATCTTAATGTTTCCAAATTGTTTATTTGCCATCCAATCGGTTGGTAAGGGTCACATAAATCTGGATGAAGGAAGAAAGCAAATATCAGCTTGTGGCCCATTGATGGTCAATCACCACTGTTTCGTGTGGTATGGTCCACTTGATTATTCGATCAGTTTGATTTTGGGGATAATGCCCTATAATGATATGGGAAAATTGATGCAGGACAGCCCTAAATATGATGCATGCTCATGAACACAATTATTCAGCGGAAATAAAAGCAATAATAATAATGAAATCTAGCATCAATCATCATAAACTAAGAAAATCATAAAGGAAACATGCAATGGGACGGGCCATCATCACAACCATGGAGTATGGGATTCAAGTAGCATATAGGTTGGATCCGGCGAGAGATGGAACCTCCCGATCTTGCATGGTCATACCCAATCGATCAATGATGATCACTAGTCCGAAGAATCAGAAAGTTTCTCGGATTAGGGATTTGAGAATTTGGGGGTTTAGGGTTTAGATCGATTCTCAAGGTTTAGATCGTGGGGAATAAACAAAACAGAAGTTTAGAAGGATAATAATAGAAGATGAAATACCTGGAAGAAGTTGGAGGGGCACAAGAAGAATAGAGAAGAAGGAGATCAAGGAAGAAGAAGAAGCACCATGAGAGAGGGAAAGAGGAAGGAGGCAACCAAAGGTTTGCTCTTTTTCATAAATCAACAACTAATCAAAAAGGTTTAGGGCAACACCCTTATAAAATTCGGAATTAGCATAATTACCAAAATACCCCTACTAACAAAATTTAAAAAAAAAGACATTTGCATGAAAAAAACGTACCTACACTAACCCGAAACTCAAATAAGTAAAAAATGCATAAAATAAACTCAAATCTAAGATGTCCAATGCACTCCAATGATGGTGTGATGAAAGTGGGCCACGATGAACCAATGGTCCGATCACATCATCATCACGAGCCAACGGTCCGATCATATCTCCTCCAAGCAACTAACACATGTCTTCCCAAGGTGGGGCCTGATGTCCGCATAAAAAATGTATCAACATTCTTAGATACAAAATACGTACATCAAGGTTGGCCCGTTAAGGGGGTCTCACCTAATCTGCTCCCCCAACCAGCCATATGTGGGTGCGACCCTGATCATAGGTCCCACCTCCACGAATGAAATATATATCTATGCTGTTAATCTGTTTTGGTCCCAAAAATGAAGCAAATAAAAAATTTCAAGGTGGTCCACACTTTAGAAAACAGTGGTTATTAACCATTGAAATCCTTTTGCAGACTACAAAAGTTTTGGATCAATCTAATATTTGTTTTTCCTTTAATCCTTGTCTATATGACTTTATCAAAAGGTTGGTCAAAACATTGGATGGTCAAAACGGATCCAAATCTTAGGTGGACCACACCACAGGAAAACAGCATTGATTGACAATCACCATTAAAAACTTCCTAGGTCCCATAGTAACGTTTATTTGTCATCCAACCCATTGATAAAGTCACACAGACTTGTATGAAAGAATAACACAAATATAACCTTGATCCAAACTTCTGTGACCCCCAAATATCTTCAACAGTAAGCATTCAATCCCACTTTTACCCGTGGAGTGGTCCACCTAAAATTTGGATCTATCTCATTTTTTGGCTCATACCCTAAGGAGAAAACAATTTCTGCTATTGGGAGCCAATAACCTTTTCGCTCAAGCTAGTCCTTTAAATCTCAAAACTCCATCTGCTTCTGGCGATCTCTCTCACAATTAAATGGTAGAAGAAACCACCGAGAAGAAGACGGCAACATCGAAGCCTTCTAATGTTTCAAAAAGTTTCTCATCATATGGAAATGGTTGGATGACGATTGACGAATGCCAAGACATGATCTCTAAAAGTCTCAGAAGTAATATTTTCTGTGACTTTTCATTTAAAGCGCCAACAATGAAATTCCTAAGAGAACATTTGGAGAAAGCGGGGTGCATCATTGGGGAGAAACTCATCAAGGCTGTTGATTGCGAGAAGCAGATCAGTGGTGGCTATGTCCGTGGGGAAAAGGGGTATGTATGCTCTTCAGATGAGTATGCTCTTCAGAGTGCTAACAATTGGCAATCTTCAAAAGAGATCTATGATCCTTCCCAATGTCTGCATAATGTGCACAAGTGACGCTGAATCTATTGATCCATTGCTCCTTCTCCTGATAGGTGTGGGATTGCTTTCTTGATAATCTTAACTTGGCGTGGGTGATACCGAAGTCGGTGGAAGATCCTCTGTGGGCCTGGCATAGGTGAGGTTCTAGCAGGGAAGGTAAGGTAGTGTGGTGGCTAGTCATTATGGCGGTGCTTTGGTTTATTTGGGAGGAAAGGAACAACCATTGCTTTTGCAATAAGAGTGCCACTGTGGAAGAGGTTGTTAGGAAGGCAAAATTTGATGTGTTTGGTTGGGCTTCCAATGTAGAGGCAGCAAATGCCGCCAATCTTTTCGCTTTATTATTATTATTTTTTTTTGGTATTTAGCTTTCAGGCTGTATTCTTTCCTCGCTTCGCTTTTCGTTGGGGGTTTCTTAATAAAATTCGTCACCTTTAAACAAGAAAAAGAAAAAGTGTCAGTTTACTAAACATGTGTTCCAAGTGGGACCAACATCTAGATAGCTAGAAAGTCTTAAGAGTTAAGATCCTCTTGCCCATAAAGAGAATGTCACCATCAGATACATCCAAAACATTGCCTTAATTGCATATCTGATTCATGATGCATTCCTCAAGAATTGGCTTTCATTAATTAATGATCTTGCTACCTTAATTCCCAATTGATTGATATGGTGGGCACCATGGTGGTGGGGGACAGCCCAAAAATCAGATGATACCACCCATCCGCAGGTCATTAAATGTAGACCACAAGTAGTGTTGCGCATTTTCATCTAATAGTGGAGATGTTACGCATGGCATGCTCCGCAACAAGTCCTACATGATCAGCTTATTAGGTTATTAATGAAAGGTTGATCTCCCTTTAACACCATTTGGTCAAGTAAGCTCTGGCATGCTACCATCTACCATGCAAGTTACTACATGATCCTCAATTGAGTATATCCCAAAAAGTCATATTTGATGATACAGAATGTTGGCCATTCATATGCTTGTGCTGTAACTGGGGCTGTGTTTCCCTATATCAGCAGCTCTGCCCTTTCAAATGTTTAACTTTTGGTCTTGGAGGCTAAGTGCTATCTACTGTGACTCCTCAGGACGTAATATCTGCCTCACCTTATTTATCTAAACAATGGCATAGGTGGGCCCCACCTTTCAGTAACCTAATAACTTAGTAAGATACCATCCTATAATCCAGACTTGCAAACATGATATGAAGGTGGCATAATGAAGGTCATTCGTACAATCGTACTCTGTTGCTTGTTGCTCTCACAAGCATCATGGGACAGGCTCCTGCAAGATTTTAAATGCTATCTACTAAGTGCCATGTTGTCAGACTCCCAGAGGTGTTGGGTCGGCCCTACCTCATTTGATGAGGCTAGTATATAGGTCGTCACCACCTTTTAGTGATCCTGTACACCCCATCTTGGGACATGCCATGCCAAACATCTTAGCTATAAGATGAAAATGGTTCAACTGATGGTCCACATTTAATGGCCCCCAATTGGACGGGTAAGATCATTTGATTTTCACACCATCCCCCATCTTCCATGTTGCCCACCATATCAACAATTTGGATGACCAGAAAGTTGGCTAGTTGGTGTAAGATGCTCCATCAAACACTGTTAATTCCAATAATAATCTCTATCGTGGTTACATGTTTCCATCCTTACTCTCTCATGTTCCATGCCATTCGTCAATTGCTCTGCAGTGTATGTGTTGTGGTTGGAAAATCTGTCTGGTCCAACCTTTGGGTGGCTTACACATGCAAAATACGTGTTGAAAGTCAACTTTTCAAATGCCTACTTGCAATATAATGTGGCCCACTTAACGTCCCATCCGGCCACTGTGCATCCGTACATGGTGGGATCACTAGATGAGCAACCAAATCTTGCACATACCTAGGAAGAGTAGGACTCAAAAATTTTAATCATGTGAGCAACCGCCGAAATCTCTTTCTTCCTCAGCATGATATTTTCCATTGCAACTCACAGGTGCATACATTCTCATGTCTCCACTGTGGAGAAAACAATTTCTGCTATTGGGAGCCAATAGCCTTTTCACTAAAGCTAGTCCTTTAAATCTCAAAACTCCATCTGCTTCTGGCTATCTCTCTCACAGTTAAATGGCAGAAGAAACCACCGAGAAGAAGACGGCAACATCGAAGCCTTCTAATGTTTCAAAAAGCTTCTCATCATATGGAAATGGTGGGATGACGATTGACGAATGCCAAGACATGATCTCTAAAAGTCTCAGAAGTAATATTAGAACCTTTTTTAACACATCTCTCTCTACTTTTCCCTTTAAATTGCTTTTTCATGGATTTATTATTTATTTTCTGTGACTTTTCATTTAAAGCGCCAACTGTGAAATTCCTAAGAGAACATTTGGAGAAAGCGGGGTGCGTCATTGGGGAGAAATTCATCAAGGCTGTTGATTGCGAGAAACAGATCAGTGGTGGCTATGTCCGTGGGGAAGGGGTATGTATGCTCTTGCTTCTCTTTAAGTTTATATATGTGAAGATTCTATGAAGGAAAAATAATAAAAGATAGAAGTGGGATTGACTTTGAAGTGGTTTTTGAATTTGTAATATATATAATTTGTATCAGGTATGGACTCATAGGCTTAGCCACACATAATTTGTGGTTTAGGGGAAGTATACAATGTTCAGTTCAATTCACTTAAAAAGAAGTTCGGTTCAGCCTAAATTACCTTTTAGTCCAGGTTAGTTGGGAACTGAAAAACTATGGGAAGTGAAATCCATCTCACCACCTTTGTGCTTTACAAAATGAACAGAGGCGATATAGCCCTAACATGCTAAGTCTACCATGCTATGTTGTGTTCCATAGCCATGTCAAATGTGTAGGACATCTGATCTGTACACAAGGTGGAGTGATTATTGAAAGTTCATGGCATTGATTCTAGTTTAATTGTTAACCCATCTATTGATATTGATCAATAAGATAGAATGGAAAATTGAGGCTGTGATTTATACCTCTTCTACGTGTTTGCATGTGCTGGAGTGGGGGTCTAGAGAGCCTACTTGGAATCACCCAATACTCAATGAGAATAATTAATACAACTGATGAATAGAGAAAAGGGTTCTCTTTCCTAGCATTCTTACTTCTTGGGCTCCAAAAAAGATATACACAAATTACCCACTGTCTGTGAGATACCCATCTCTCAATAGCCAAACACATATAGGCTATGTGTGTATAATTGGTTAGAGGCTGAGTTCCTCTAGTAATATGCTATTTATCTCTCTTACCTTGCTATTATGCCTATGACATATCCTATTGTCTTTAGTTTGACTTGGAGACACATTCCTCAAGCTTGTTGGCTTGCTAAACATGGGTGTTCCAACTACAAAAATCCTTAATTGCAAATTTGATCCATCGTACACGTTCATTGAGATCCAAGAATTAATTAATGATCTAGCTTAGTCCCTAATCAGTGGATGTAAATCGCTGCGGTCCAAACTCATTGATTTGATGTCCAGGATACCATCTCTCATTTGGCGTAGAGATAAATGTAAGATATGCTTTACAAAACACGCAAAAAAAAAATATTCCATGCAAAAAAGGTTTTAATAAACATGACTAGTTAGATAGGTGGGACCCGAGTTATGCAATACGTGGAAGGTGAAAAAATGGGACAAAAAATAGACTGAATGCAAATAGTTCCCATAATACCTAACAGAAGATGATGCTTATTCTCGACATGTCAATTGTTTCTTTCTCAGTGTAGTTACAATCATAACTGAATTAAGTGGAACCTTAGTTGCCTGTTTTTCAAACCAAGTGCCTCTTATGCTTCGAATTCCCCTCCTGCTTCCTAGCTGTTTATGCTTTTTAACATTTTTTCTGCTTCACTTCATGCTTTGTGCAACTGTTAGTGGTTCCCTAAACAGGCTTGATGTGTCAAGAGCGTTTTGCCCAATGATGGAACCAACTCTTCATGTATCCCACATACATCTCACCTAGACAAAAACAACGTGACAAGGACAAATCACATTAAAATATTGTGGGGAAAGGCAATGACTATATAACGGCCTATCATACCTAAGCCCAAGCATTTTAGAAATCATCCCATTGATCACATGTTCCACATTTGGTGGGCCTAGTGCCACGTCTACCTAATGATCCACAACATTCCCAAGGAATACACCTTCCTAGCTAGAAGGATACAATCATCTTCTAAATTACGAAGATCCATCTTTAATCTAAGAGAAACATCCTGTTGTCTGAGGTGAACCTCTCATCCGAGAAACAAATGGGGCAATCCATAAATTTTCATTCTGCACAATGTACATTATCATTTAATCAAGTGGCCTACCGAATGGCATTTGACTGAGAAAATGTGCAGAATAACGAATAGCTCCCACTTATCATAATATCCATGGATTTAGTATCCATATAGCAGATGTGCATCTTAATCATAATCAGCCAAAATATTGCGTAAACGAACATAAAGCACTGCAAAGCCTATCCGTGATTTTTTTTTGAAGGATAATGAGTTGCTTTTAATGAAAAGCTGCTTGACATAACCAAGGCAGCAAAGAAAACAGACAATACAATGAAAAAGGAAGCACCATTGCAGCCCAAGAATAGATGAAATATCAAGAACATCTATGTGTTTGATCCATGATGAACTCTCTCGTGAAATGGAAAAAAATAAATAAAAAATAAACAATACAAGGTGGAAGTGCAGGAAGTATGGTTGCTCAAAAGCTAAATACGATATACTTGTAAATTAGAACTGAAAATGAAATGACTTGCAGTAACTAGGGTCATCTAAATTAGATACTCGGTGTCGTCCATCAGATCCATTCTCCTTTCTTTGCGGGCAATATCATTTATATTCTACTCTAGGAAGTGAGAATGAACAAGGTTGTTCTAGAAGCTTGGTTGGAAATATATGATGTTTTTTGCTGTTTGTATTGTAAAAGTAGCTGTTAAAATTGACTGTCATCAATTTCCAGGATAATGAAATGGTATTTAATTGTTTTGACTTTTGTATCAGATATTGGTGTGCAGCAATCACATGAACATTCAAGATGAGGTAAACCAAGTTGTTATCCATGAGCTAATCCATGCGTATGATGACTGTCGTGCTGCAAACTTGGACTGGGCAAATTGTGCCCATCATGCTTGCAGTGAGGTTTGTGGAACCTTTTCATCTATCATGTAGCTTGTTTCCTTCAATTTATCTACACTCCCTACATTGTTCATAATTACTTTTTTAATTTTTAATTTTTAACCTTTTTTTTTTTTGTTGTAATTTGTGTTAGGTGCATTCTTGTTGCAGTTTCTTAAATCCGTAAGTTTTGGTTTAGAGTTTCCGTGCTTCTCTACTAATGCTATATCTTTTCTTCTCTTTGTATTCAGATTCGTGCTGGGCATCTAAGTGGTGATTGCCACTACAAGCGTGAATTATTGCGTGGATTTTTGAAAATAGGAGGTCATGAACATGTGAGTTTTATTCTTTCCAAAATTTGAAATGTTGTTATATATATATTATATGATGGTTTTTTTTCTTTTTTGGATTAACTTTGATCACATATGAGGACAATGATAACTCTATGGTTATTTCCTGTCATGTGTTTGAGTACAAGCTTACTTTACCCCTTTAGTGGTACCTTGGATTGTTCAGAACAAATAATTAAATTTGGAGGTATCATAGCATTGCTTATTTCTATCAAGCTGGTTGTAATGTGATGTAGGGAGAGAATTCCACAATTGAGGGCGAGGATTAACGATCTTCATGGAGGAGATGGACCGAGAGAAACAAAAGAGACAACTCAGGTTTTCGTCACCTGATGACCGGTCGACGACCGGTCGTGCACGCTCAAGGACTGGTCGTCCGACTCGTCGAATTTTATCAAGAGCAAGGCTCAAACTCGATGGACAGTTTTGAGCTCCAACCGACCGGTCGCCACCCAACTCCAACCAGTCGTCAGACGTGCGGAGTTGCGTGATTTCAGCAGATTTCTTTTCAATTTTTCTGATTTCTTTCCTAATTGATCTAGGATTCTTTTCTTCCTTTGCAAGTTAGGGTTAGATATGTGATTAGAGTTTGGTTAGCCTATTTAAACACTTTAAAGTTCATTATTATGTAGTTTTTTTTTATTATTTCTAAATGAAAATTGAGTCTATACTTTGTTTTGGCTCGTGGATTCGAGTATCCCTTCGAGGATTCGAAGAAGACAGGTTGAGGAGTCCCTGTAGATCCGTGGATTCGGATTAGTTATCTCACGAGAGAGACGGTGCTCGATCTCGTTACATCCCCTACTGCGCTAAGTTGGTATCAAAGCGAGGAACGACCTTAGGAAGATAGCTTTTAGCGTTGGCTATGGCAAAACCCCATAGACGAAGATCTAGGGGATCAACCTCTATTAGTGGTGACTTTTAGAGAGTTTGAACGGAAGAGGCAACAAGCTATGCAAGGGCTGCAAGCTTCCGCCGACTGTGTGGTAGACGCCATTAAATTCTATGTTCGTAATGGGATCTCGTTTCCGGATTCCGTTGGATTTCACAATCAAGTTGCTCAAAGCGTACCCTTGATGGTGAATTGCAGAGCTACGCCAGATCCATCTCCATATTCGTATTGACGTTGCAAGAGAGCGAAAGATCTTCCTATCTTCAATGGCCAAGGTAACATCGACGAATGGATCTTTTCATCGAATACTTCTTCGATTACATGCAAATTCCTAGAGAAAGAAAAACCTCGGTCGCGACGTTCCCCTTGGATGAGGATGCTTATGATTGGTGGATGGAAGACATTTAGATGCGTTGGAAGCAAGAAGGAAAACCCCAAATTCGCTTGTGGTAGCGGATGAAATGACGATTGCTGGCCTGTTTCCTAGTCGACGATGAAGGTCCGTTTGAGGCGGCGACATCATAGGTCTTCAGCCCCGTCAATGTACCAAATGTCATTCATGCAGACATAGGAGAACGTCTCAAAGCTTTTACAGTGGAGGAGGATTCTTCCGTGGTTGTCTATGATCGTGATGAAGAACCTGCGGAGTCAATCAATGTTGAACCCATGGAAGTGGAGGAAGATCCTGCAAACGTCCCAGGAGTTGTGGGTCCCGTTGTGCTGGAATCAGTGTTTTTAATAGCGCGTAGCGTATCGCGTAGCGTTCAACCCCCTATAGCGTGTAGCGTAAGCTACACGCTACTTCTATTTTTTTAATTAAAAAATATAAAATATGTGATAAATAATAATAATAAATGTGCAAAAATGCAAAAAATAAAAATGAAAATGCCTGCAAATGCTTCATTTATCAAATAAGAGCAAGCCAATGCATATATTTAAACTACATCAAATCAAAATGACATCAATAATACCTATCAAAAAAAATATGACATCAATAACTTTCTAAGCAAACTACTTTAATTAATGATGTCTAATTAAAAAGTTTAAAACCACAGTCACAACTCACAAGCAAGCATAAACTATTACAAAATCCCACATGTTTAGAAGTTTAAGTACAAAACAAAATTTATATTCCTTGAACTCTTAATTATCAAATTTAGCACTAAATCTACTAGGCACTAGACTATAGACTCTAGAGGTCTTCATCATCATCTAATAGATCATCATCGTCATCCTCATCCATGTCATCACCAGGTCTAGGCCTTTCATCATCAGCATCCACATCTCCATCATTCACTTCATTAACATTCTTGTCCACATTTTCTTCCTCTGCTATAGGACTAAGAAATCGTCCCATGGGACCACCTTCACATTAAAGAAAGAAATTCGTTGGTTTTTTGTAAAAATGTTAATGAAAAACTAAGCTTAGAACTTGAAAGTTGAAAGTTATAACTAGAAGCACTTACTTAGCTTGCTAGCCTTTCTTTTATAAGTTTTACGAATGGAACAGGGAGGATTTGGGGGACAAGGAGCTGAACTTAAACCACTAGATGCTGGTGGTGGTGGTGGTGGTGGTGGTGGTGGAGGATTGTTGCTAGGTAGATCATCTGAATCCGAAATAGTCGCAATAGCACTAATATCAAATGCCATGTTTTGATCCTCGAGCCACGATGCATCAGTTGGGAGAAGAGGGTCTTCTTTTTCAGCAATCCACTCATCATCTGAGGCAATATGATCAACCAATATAGGATCCATTGCTGTTGCCCTCTTCATACTCCTTTCCCTTAATTTCATATTATACATCACGTATACTAGAGAATTTGTCTTCTGTTGCTCTAGTCGATTTCTCCTCTTCGTGTGAATCTACCAATTCCATATGATGATTAATGTCAATTATAAAAAATTTGTTAATTAACAAATTTAAAACATCGAAGAGTAGAAGAGCCACCTGCTCAAAAGTACTCCAATTTCTCTCACAGCCAGAAGCACTGCATGTAAGGCTTAAAACTTGGATTGCAAACTTCTTAAGCTGTGGTGTTCTATCTCCAAAGCGTGCCCACCAATCAGCTACACAAATTAATTAGAAATTAATGAAATGCTTTCACCAATTATAAAAATATAGTATCCATAAAATGAAAATATAAATCACCTGGGGAATGCTTCATCATAGTTGTAATTGCTAGCCGAGAGCCAAAATCTCCTCTTCGAAAGTCATATTCATCCAACTGAATATCAGCATCTGACCGATCATTTATATTGGGGATCATCCTATCCATGCACTCCATCAACCCATTTTTTATCTCAGGGTGTGTAGAGAACTTATCTGAGTACCGTATCTGAGGATTCAAATAGTCCCCAGCAGCATGTAGAGGACGGTGAAGCTGAGGAGTCCATCTCTCATCTATCTTCTTCCAAATTGGAGCATATTTCTTCTTTACATTATTGCAATTCAATGCAATCTTCTCCTTTGCCGAGTCCATCAATTCATAAATGAAGCCCATAGCCGGCCTCTCCTCTGAATCCACTTCTCTCAAAACACTTACCAAAGGCATTGTGCTCTTAACACATAACGCAACATGCGGCCAAAACTTTGGATCAAACATTATGATGGCCCGCACCCTCATTCCTTCTGGTTTTTTAGCCCAAGAACATGAAGACCATTGCTCTGATTCAAACATGGATGTAAGACCCTTCTTTTGCTTGTAAATACTTCGAAGGGTGAGGTACGCTGTTGCAAAGCGAGTTACCGCCGGTCGTAGAAGCTCGTGATTATTTGTGAAGCTTCTCATCATGTTGAGGACAATTCCATGCCCATAAATAAACTTAGTCACTGTTCTTGCCTTTTCAATTGTTTCAGAATACATTTGCATTTTTCCAATATCCTCCAACATTAGATCTATGCAGTGTGCAGCACATGGAGTCCAATAGATCTCTCTTCTCTTATCCATCAATTTCTTACCAGCACTCACATAGCTCGAATGGTTATCTGTGATAACCTGAACCACATTTTCTTCTCCAATCTCTTCCACAACATCATCAAGATATTTCAACGACAAATTTCCATCTTTTATTGAATCTGAAGCATCAACAGATTTATAAAACATCGTTCCGGCCGGACTATTTATCAAGAAGTTGATGATGCTTCTATTCTTACCATCTGTCCAACCATCGGACATAATCGAGCACCCGTAAATTTTCCATGAATCCTTATATGCTTTCATCAAAGTTTCAATGTTACCAACCTCCTCCTTTAGTATCCATGTTCTCATCTCATGCATGGATGGTGGCTTCAATCGCGGCCCAAACTTTCCAATCGCTTCACACATAGCTGGAAAGTATGGGCTATTACAAAGGTTGAATGACAAAGCATTTCCAAAAAAAAATCTCCCGATTGCCCTACACACTTCTTTTCTCTCTTCCTTCTTCCACTTTGAATTCAAAGTGGCCTGTCGTGCTTCGCTGCTAACAAATTGGTCTATGGGACCTTTCGCTCTCACTGCAGGTTGGCAACTAGTCCCAGAAGACCCACTGTCAACCACAAATGCATCATTACCCATGCTAACACTACCAGAACCAGAACAATATGTTGATCCCGCCCTTCCTATATCACGACACACCTCATTTTTTTTATCCTTTTCATTATGATACGCTGTTAGAGCCTTTTGGCACTCCTCTTTTGCTTCTGCTGTCACTTTTGGGCACGGCTTTATCCCATTGTGAGTTCCGGCCAAGTGATTCTTTAGGCGAGTCACGCCCCCCGTACATATTTGACCACAAAATTTACAAAACACATAATTTCTACGAACATGTCCTTGTGGATCCTCTTTAACATATTTCCACGCAAAATCTTTCTCTTTCTCTTTTCCCTCAGACATCTCCCTCTTTTCAGTTTACTGAGAAACAAAAAATGCACAATGCACAGTCATTTTACTACACTGGAACATAGCATAGAAGGGCGCGGATTTCCTGCGAAAGCCTTGCGCAGGAATTTCCTGCGCTGGGAACCACAATGGGGCCCACAGTGATTTTTTTTATAAATCCACCTCGTCCATCCGTTTTGGGAGCTCATTTTAGGACATGAAAACAAAAATGAAACGGATCCAAGACTCAAGTGGGCCTCACTAAAGGAAAAGGTGGGTAGGTAAATTACTACCGTTGAAACTTCCCTGGGTTCCACAGTGATGTTTATAGGACATCCATACCGTTCATAACATCACTACTACTGGGATGAACTGGATAAACAAATATTATCCTGATTCGAAACTCCTGTGGCTCCACAAATATTCCATGTCCTAAAACGAGCTCCCAAAACGGATGGACGGTGTGGATTTATCAAAAAACATTACTGTGGGCCCACCTTGGTTCCCAGCGCAGGAAATTTCTGCGAAAGCGCAGGAAATCCACGGGGAAAATTACAGGGAAGAAAAAAAAGGGGCGGAGGAGGGGTGGGGGAGAAGAGAAGGTACCTGCGGGGCTGCTGCTGCGGCGGCGACGACGGCGGTGCGGGGCTGCTGCTGCTGCGGCGACGGCGGCGGTGCGGGGCTGCTGCTGCTGCGGCGGCGGCGGCGGCGGTGCGGGGCTGCTACTGCGGCGACGGGATCCAAATGGGGCTTCTCTCTCTCTAGGTGCGGGGCTTCTCTCTCTCTCTCTCCCGCTCTCTCTGTTTTTCCCTCTTCCGCTCTCTTTTTCCCTCTCGTTTCTCCCCCTTGAAAACGAAGAGAAATGGGGCTTCTATTTTTTTTTTTTTTTAAATACTCTGCGCCTTACGCAGATTAGTGCACACGCACGTGCATGGGGCCCACCTTGATCTACGTGTTGTATATCCATGCCGTCCATCAGTTTTCTCAGTTCATTTTAGGCCATGGTCCTTAATGAAGGGATCCAAATTCCTAGGGCCCACTATAATGTTTATGTGCCATCTTCCTATGGCACACTTAAGTGTTTCTTTGCCATCGAACCTGTTGATGTGGTCCACCTTGATTTATGTGTGTTCCTGTGATGTGGTCCACTTGAGATTTGGATCTACCTCATTTTTGGCTCAATTTGGATCTACCTCATTTTTGGCTCAATTTGGATCTACCTCATTTTTGGCTCATGCCAGAAAATGAATTTGGAAAAAATGGATGGATGGTGTGGATGAAACAAATACATCATGCGCCCAATATGGGTGGGGTGTTTCATCAAGACCATCCCATGTCAAGTGGACCACACAAGGACCACACCCATCTTGTGATGGTCCAACACCCATCAAGCGGACCACGCAAGGACCACACAAATGGATGGTGTGGATGAAACACGTAGATCCGCATGTCAAGTGGACCACACAAAAGGAAACAGTGGTGATTAAATGTTTACCATTAAAAACCTCATAGGGCCATTAAAAACTTCCTACGGCCCATTGTAATGTTTTATTTCCACCTGTTTTTCCATATCATTTTAAGGCCTAAAACAAAAAAACAAAGCATATCCAGATCTAAGGTGGACCACACCACACTAAGCATATCCAAGACTCAAGTGGATCCAGATCTAAGGTGGACCATCCAACTTGTTAAATTAAATTATACATGTGAGTAGCCCTTTCTAGTGAAGCCATAATCCCAAGGACAGATTGATCATTTAATTGCATGGGCCCAAAAATTAAGTAGAACCAAATCCAAGGTGGACCACACCACTAGAAACAATGCTTATTGAACACCCACCACTAGAACTTCTTATGGTCCACCTTGATGTTTATTTGTCATCCAATTTATTGATAAGGTCACATGGTCATTCACCACTGTTTCCTGTCATCCTAATAGTATCCAATGACAGTATTCATGTGGCCCACGATTTTTAATGGTCATTCACCACTATTTCCCATAGTGTGGTCCACTAAAGATTTCAATTTGCATTTCAATCTAATAAATTTTTAACTGATGGCATTTCAATCACCATTGTTTCATGTGGTGTGGTCCACCAGAGATTTCGATTTGCCTCATTTTTTGGATCATGACAAAAAACAATATGGCAAAATGGATGGAAGGCGTGGATAAAATGCATAAATCATAAGGGCCCCACATTGCACCATCTTTTTTTTTTTTAAAGGTTAGTACACACATCCCACTGAGAGTATGGAATCGGATTGTGTGTCGCGCATGCTCTTACCGTGCGGAGTAAACTCAGTTGTGCCCACCGAGAAAGTATGTGCTCTATCTCTTCCGTCCATATGTTTTTCCAGATCATTTTAGTGGTTGAGCCGAAAATTTAAGCATATCCAAATTTCAAGTGGACCATGCCACGGGAAACAGTGGAAATAATGATTTCCACCGTTGAAACCTTCCCAGGCCCTACAAAGATGTTTATTTGTCATCCAACCTGTTCATAAGATCACATGGACATGGATGAAGGGAAAACACAAATATCAGCTTCATCCAAAACTTCTGTGTCCCTCAAAATTTTTCAATGGTTGACATTCAGTTCACACTTTTCCTGTGGTGTGGTCCACTTTGGATTTTGATATGTTTCATTTTTTTGCATCATACTTAAAATTATTTGTTAAGATGGATGGACGGAGTAGATAAAATACGTAGATCACGGTGGGCCCCACAAAACAGTGCATGTATTTAGAATTAAATACTCCACCAGAGTATTAGGTTTTTTTAACTTGGCTGTGAAATAGCCACGTAGCTGAAGGATTTGGTGTTACCCGATTAACAGCTTAGTGGGTGTTACCCCTACCGTGGGGCCCACCTTGATGATTTTATATGTATCCACACCGTCCATCCGTTTCTCCAGACCATATTAGGGAGAAAACTATGCGGATCCAATCTCAAGTGGACCACACCGTCCATCTGTTTCTCCGAAAAAGTGAGGATTTAACGTACACAGTTGAAATATTCGTGGGGCCACAAAAGTTTTGAATCAGGATAATATTTGTGTTTTTAGTTCATCCCAGTAGGAATGACTTTATGCACGGTATGGATGGCATGTAAACATCACCGTGGACCCAGGGAGGTTTCAACGGTATGAATTTCCCTACGCACCTTTTCCATTATTGCGGACCATTGAAGCCTTAGATACAGCTCATTTTTGGTCTCATGTCCTATAATGAACTCAGAAAACAGATGAACGAGTTGGATTTCTCACAAACATCACGGTGGGCCCCACCTTGGTTCCCAGGCAGGAACGGATTGCGTAATGAGTAACTCCGCACGCTAGCGTGCAGAGTAAGGAAGCGGATTGGCCGGTGCACCCTACACCAGCTACGTTGCTGGTGTCGTCATCAAGTTCTGTGGGTCCCACCATGAGGTACTTGTTATATCCAAACCGTCCATCCATGTTTTGGGATCATTTTAAGGCTTGAGCCAAAAACTAAGACAGATCCAAGTATCCAGTGGACCACACTCCAGAAAGCAGTGGGAGATTGAACGTATACCATTGAAACCTTCTTGGAGGTCCCAGAAGTTTTGGATCAGTCTGATATTTATTTTTACCCTTCATCCAGGTCCGTGTGACCTTATGAACAGTTTGGATGGCAAATAAACATCATGGTGGACCCTGGGTATATTTTAACGGTGAGAATCGTTGTCCCCACTGCCTTTAGTGGTGTGGTCCACTTGAGTTTTGGATATGACTCATTCCAGGTATCATGCACTAAAATGATCTCGTGAAATGGATGGACGGTTTGGATATACGAAATACATCATCGTAGGGTCCACATAGCTTTAATCTTCTTTGAACAGTACGTACAATCACAGTGCTCGAGGACTGCGCACTCGCTCTGCGTCCGCCACGTCCCTACACCAGCAACGTAGCTGGTGTAGGGTGCACCAGCCAATCCGCTTCCGCGGAGTAAACTCTGTGGGGCCCACAGTGATTTACGTATTTTATCCACTCCGTCCATCCATCTTAACAGAACATTTTAGGTATGATTCCAAAAAATGAAGCATATCAAAATCTAAAACGGACCACACCACAAGAAAAGTGTGAACTGAATATCTACCATTGAAAAATTCTTGGAGGACACAGAAGTTTTGGATCAAACTGATGTTTGTGTTTTCACTACATCCATATCCATGTGATCTTATGAATAGGTTGGATGACAAATAAACATCTTTGTAGGGCCTGGGAAGGTTTCAACGGTGGAAATCATTATTTCCACTGTTTCCCGTGGCATGGTCCACTTGAAATTTGGATATGCTTAAATTTTCGGCTCAACCACTAAAATGATCTGGAAAAACATATGGACGGAAGAGATAGAGCACATACTTTCTCGGTGGGCACAACTGAGTTTACTCCGCACGGTAAGAGCGTGCGGAGCTTCGCACGCAATCCGATTCCGCGATAAAACCGGTCTTCAAACCAGAGGGAGGGAAAAAACGAAAAAAAAAAAAAGGGCGGAAAGGAGGGAGAGAGAAAGAGGGAGAGAGAGAGAGAGAGGGGGGGGGGGGGGGGGGGGGGGGGCATCGTAGAAGGCATACCTTAGTCTCAGTGGAAGAAGAAGAAGAAGAAGAAGAAGAAACGGACGAGGATCCTCAACCGCAGCCGTAGCAGCATCATGCACAGCCCACCAGCCCTACGTATTAAAGATCGGCAATGACCGTGGATCGATCCACGTTTGGCCCACCAGATCCCGGTTCCGATCAACAAATCCTCCCTTGCAGGTACCAATTTCTTCAAATTTTTATGTATTCACGCCGATTTTGAGTACACGCTACATGTGCGTTGCATACGCTACAGCCCCTGTTGCGTACGCAACAGGGGAAACACGCTATTTTCATACGCTATGTAGCGTTTTGGGTACGCTACGCCACGTAGCGTACGCTACACGCTACGCTATAATGCTATTTAAAACACTGGCTGGAATCCATGGGCATCCCAGCGGATGTCGTATCAGCAATACAGGAGATCGAGATGATCGTGGACGCTGAATTCTTTGATGATCTGTGTCCTATGCAGGAGATTAGTCTCCATCAGAGTGAGCCCATCTTCGGCAGCACGGATGATATGACAAATCCGTTTGCTATTTTCCCTGTTAACATCGAGATGAAGAGTGACGCGGATGATGCGCCGTATCTCCTATACGAGGTAAAAAAAAAAGCCGAGGAAGACTAGAAGACGTCGACCTCCAAGGTTGAATGTGGATCGTGGTCATGACTTGAGGAAAAACTCAAGGTTGAGTTTTCTTCAAGTGGGGGAGTCTGATGTAGGGAGAGAATTCCACAATCGAGGGTGAGGATCGACGATCTACATGGAGGAGATGGACCAATAGAAACACAAGAGAAAACTCAGGTCTTCGTCACCTGACGACCGGTCGTGCACGCTCAAGGACCGGTTATCTGACTGGTCGAATTTCATTAGGAGCAAGGCTCAAACTCGCTGGACAGTTTTGAGCGCTAGTTGACCGGTTGGCCAACCGATCGCCATCCAACTCTGACCGGTTGTGGCCCACGGCCGACAGATCATCAGACGTGCGGAGTTGCGCGATTTCAGCAGATTTCTTTTCGATTTTTCTGATTTCTTTCCTAATTGATCTAGGATTCTTTTCTTCCTTTGCAAGTTAGGGTTAGATACGTGATTAGAGTTTGGGTTAGCCTATTTAAATACTTTAAAGTTCATTATTATGTAGTTTTTTTTTTTTTTTTTTTTTTTATTTCTTAATGAAAATTGAGTCTATACTTTGTTTTGGCTCGTGGATTCGAGTATCCCTTCGAGGATTCGAAGAAGACAGGTTGAGGAGTCCCTGTAGATCCGTGGATTCGGATTAGTTATCTCACGAGAGAGACGGTGCTCGATCTCGTTACATCCCCTACTGCGCTAAGTTGGTATCAAAGCGAGGAACGACCTTAGGAAGATAGCTTTTAGCGTTGGCTATGGCAAAACCCCATAGACGAAGATCTAGGGGATCAACCTCTATTAGTGGTGACTTTTAGAGAGTTTGAACGGAAGAGGCAACAAGCTATGCAAGGGCTGCAAGCTTCCGCCGACTGTGTGGTAGACGCCATTAAATTCTATGTTCGTAATGGGATCTCGTTTCCGGATTCCGTTGGATTTCACAATCAAGTTGCTCAAAGCGTACCCTTGATGGTGAATTGCAGAGCTACGCCAGATCCATCTCCATATTCGTATTGACGTTGCAAGAGAGCGAAAGATCTTCCTATCTTCAATGGCCAAGGTAACATTGACGAATGAATCTTTTCATCGAATACTTCTTTGATTACATGCAAATTCCTAGAGAAAGAAAAACCTCGGTCGCGACGTTCCCCTTGGATGAGGATGCTTATGATTGGTGGATGGAAGACATTTAAATGCGTTGGAAGCAAGAAGGAAAACCCCAAATTCGCTTGTGGTAGCGGATGAAATGACGATTGCTGGCCTGTTTCCTAGTCGACGATGAAGGTCCGTTTGAGGCGGCGACATCATAGGTCTTCAGCCCCGTCAATGTGCCAGATGTCATTCATGCAGACATAGGAGAACGTCTCAAAGCTTTTACAGTGGAGGAGGATTCTTCTGTGGTTGTCTATGATCGTGATGAAGAACCTGCGGAGTCAATCAATGTTGAACCCATGGAAGTGGAGGAAGATCCTGCAAACGTCCCAGGAGTTGTGGGTCCTGTTGTGCTGGAATCCATGGGCATCCCAGCGGATGTCGTACTAGCAATACAGGAGATCGAGATGATCGTGGACGCTGAATTCTTTGATGATCTGTGTCCTATGCAGGAGATTAGTCTCCATCAGAGTGAGCCCATCTTCGGCAGCACGGATGATATGACAAATCCGTTTGCTATTTTCCCTGTTAACATTGAGATGAAGAGCGACGCGGATGATGCGCCGTATCTCCTATACGAGGTAAAAAAAAAGCCAAGGAAGACTAAAAGACGTCGACCTCCAAGGTTGAATGTGGATCGTGGTCATGACTTGAGGAAAAACTCAAGGTTGAGTTTTCTTCGAGTGGGGGAGTCTGATGTAGGGAGAGAATTCCACGATCGAGGGTGAGGATCGACGATCTACATGGAGGAGATGGACCAATAGAAACACAAGAGAAAACTCAGGTCTTCGTCACCTGACGACCGGTCGTGCACGCTCGAGGACCGGTTATCTGACTGGTCGAATTTCATTAGGAGCAAGGCTCAAACTCGCTGGACAGTTTTGAGCGCTAGTTGACCGGTTGGCCAACCGATCGCCACCCAACTCTGACCGGTTGTGGCCCACGGCCGACAGATCATCAGACGTGCGGAGTTGCGCGATTTCAGCAGATTTCTTTTCGATTTTTCTGATTTCTTTCCTAATTGATCTAGGATTCTTTTCTTCCTTTGCAAGTTAGGGTTAGATACGTGATTAGGGTTAGGGTTAGCCTATTTAAACACTTTAAAGTTCATTATTATGTACTTTTTTTAAAATTATTTCTTAATGAAAATTGAGTTTATAGTTTCTTTTGGCTCGTGAATTTGAGTATCCCTTCGAGGATTCGAAGAAGATAGGTTGAGGAGTCCCTGTGGATCCATGGATTCGGATTAGTTATCTCACGAGAGAGACGGTGCTTGATCTCGTTAAGCCCCCGGCTACGCCGTAGTGTTGTCAAAATCATGGTCATATCGCAAATTATAATAGGGCTTGAATCGTATTGCATACCTATTTGTATCATAAATCGTAAGATTTTTCTGTTTTTTTTTTAAATATTGTGAAATTTGAAAAAAAAATATAAATAAAACAGAAAAAAACTAAGCACTCATCAATCATCCATTTCCCATGAATGTGCAACAAGAGAAGTAATACATGATATGATATTGGTAATTAAGAACTTGTGTAAGGTATAAGCATTGTGATAAAAGGATTCTTGTCTTTCCTCTATGTTTTGTGTTAAAAACTTTACCTTAAAAACATACAAGAGCCCTTAATAAATTTACCTTTTTAAGTCTAAAATCACGTTGGAAAACACAGCATTCGATTCTATTGACCAAATAAAAAGATATCGTGAGATCTTTGTTTTGGGTCTCAGAATATTAAAATCTCCAAATTTCCTCTCAAATGAGGACTTTTAATAGGGGAGGGCTTTTTATTATAAAAGCAAAAGGGTAAAAGACAAGAAGAAAAAATGTATAAAAATGAAAAAAAAATGATTTATGTAAATTTGGGCCCCATTTATGCACTCAATATTTATTGTATGATTCGTACGTGTTGATATGGTAATTGTGATTTGATACAATTCGGTTACAATTTTTTGGGATTTGCAATTTGAACCTACGATTCATATCATGTGGTGTGCGATTCATGTCTCAAATCGCATGATTTTGCTAACATGGCTATTTAAGATGTTAAATTTAAATTGAAGTGGTTAATACGTTTATGGATTAAATGTAAAATCATTAACTTGATGCACTATTTTTCATTTTATTTTATTTTATCAGAGGAGAATGATTTTGTCAGCTAAGACAACATCTCTGAAATGGGGAAGCTCAAAAACTCTCTAGTGACCTTCAAACTAGGCAGGAACTTGCAAAATGAGGGGAAAAAATAGTCTGTCCATTTTTGGCTGCATGATTTTCAATCAATAATACATGTCTATGGTTTGTATACATGGCTATGGATTTATTTCCTTGTACATATATAACCATTTAATACCAAAAAGCCTTCCAAAAACTAATCCATTGGTCCACTTAAAGTAACCTTTTCTACTCTAGTTGCTATAAAAGAGTTGTAACCAATAAGAAAACCTAAAATCAGGAATAAAAGAGTCCAAACTGACTTCTAAACTCTGTAAAGACAACCAACCGTATGGACTATGGAGTGCGTACCAAACCTATGGCAGACATGGGCTGTATGGGTGTATAAAGCCCCCACAATTCTCATGGTTGGCACGGAAGGTGTAAAAAGGAGTATCCAGGTGATGTGGACAACCATTAAATTACTACCCAGCTTGCAAAGTGTTGATCACCTCCCTGCAAATCAGCCATTTGGTGTTTTTGTTTGCACCAATGACAAAAACCATACAGTGGATGGGTGAAAATGAATGTTGATGGGCATTCAAAAGGCAACACAGGGGAGATTGGTGGGGAAGGTATTTGCTGTAATTACAGTGGGAGGATGATTTTTGCTTTTCCCAAGCATTATGAGTGAGCAATGAACACTGTGGTGGAAACCCGGCTGCTTGTGGATGGTTTGAGTCTTTGTAGATGCATGGGTCTTAATAATGTCCTCCTTAAGAGCAACTCAAAAGTTTTGGTACAATGTCTTTCTCTTGGCAAGAATCCACCATGGAATATTTGGTGTTTTTGTTTGCACCAATGACAAAAACCATACAGTGGATGGGTGAAAATGAATGTTGATGGTCCTTTAAAAGGCAACACAGGGGAGATTGGTGGGGAAGGTATTTGCTGTAATTACAGTGGGAGGATGATTTTTGCTTTTCCCAAGCATTATGAGTGAGCAATGAACACTGTGGTGGAAACCCGGTTGCTTGTGGATGGTTTGAGTCTTTGTAGATGCATGGGTCTTAATAATGTCCTCCTTAAGAGCAACTCAAAAGTTTTGGTACAATGTCTTTCTCTTGGCAAGAATCCACCATGGAATATTTGGTACAAATGAGTGGAATTGAAAGAGCATCTTCTTGGTTTGAACTATTGAATCTCCCACACATACCGAGAAAACAATTATGTGGCAGATGTATTCATGAGAATCAGGAATCGAGAGTAGTGGAAGGGAGAAAAGGGTTTTCCATTCTTTCGGCTGATCTTCCAAGGGAGATCAGAGGTACTTTGGTGTTAGATAACGTGGGTATTGGCAACATTCATGAGGGCTGACATAGCTGCGGATGTTGGCTTGCATAGCTGTTTAAGGGGTAAGGAAAATCCCCTGCCCCTTTAGGTGTACATGGATTTTTTATTCTATAACATAATAATAAATAAAAAAAGGCCATTTGGTGTTGTTATAACAATAGGACCTTTTACTATTGTCTGATTGGATCAAGGACCCCCAATACATTGGATTTTGATTAATATAAAATTTCTCACATGCCCTTTCCAATAAAAAAAATGTCATGTGTAGTCAAGATTGACACCCCCCCCCCCCCCCCCAAAAAAAAAAAAAAAAAAAAAAAAACCCGTCTGGTGTTGTTATACTAACAATACCTTTTACTACTCTCTGATTGGATCAAGGACCCCCAATACATTTGATGCAAGATGCCCTAATCGTGATGCATGCTCATGAACATAATGTAATCCAACGGAAATAAATAGCAGCAATAATATAAAATTCAGCATCTACCATCATAAATTAAGAAATTCATAAAGAGGCATGCAATGGAGCGGGCCATCATCACAACCATGAAGTGTGGAGTTCAATTATAGCTGAAGTTGGATCCGACGAGGGATGGAACCTCCCGATCTTGCATGGTCATAACCTAATCGAACAATGGTGTTCACTAGTCCGGGAGATCAAGGGATTTCTCGGATTAAGGAAGTGAAAATTTGAGGAATTGGAGTTTTTGATTCAATTATCAAATTTAGGGTTCGATGATTGGGGAATAATAGAAATAGAGAGAGAAGGATGAATATTAGAAGGGCATAAGAAGCAAAGAGAAGAAGAGGATTAGGGAAGAAGACGAAGTTCCATGAGAGAGAGAGAGAGAGGAAGGAGGCAACCAAAAGGCTTGCTTTTCATTAATCAACAACTAAATTCGTGTTTAGGGCTTAACCCACTTAAATAGACACTAAGAAATAAGTAAAAGACGAAAATACCCTCAATGTTTAAGTAAAAAAAACTAAGCAAAAAAATAGTCCGTGTTGTGGTCGGGCGCCCGATGAAGACCAAAAACATCCAGAGAGCAAAACTCAAAATTGATGAATTTCGGGCGCCTGGGGACTTTGTGGTCGGGCGCTTGACGACAGTAAAAACTGTCCAGTGGACTTTTCTTTATCTCGGGCTAATTTTGGGCGCCCAACGACCCCCAGTTGGGTCTCCCTCATCCTACAACACGTGTCTTCCCAATGTGGGGTCTTCTTTGTGCCCAACCACATGTGTAGGGTCTTCAATGCTCCTTCAATGGTCGCCAAGCCATAAGGAAGATGCTTGTGGTGTGCGTTTTCTTCGTTGATAGACTTTGAAGGGTCTTGTGTCCTCATCAACATTGGATTTTGATTAATATAAAATTTCTCATATGCCCTTTCCAATAAAAAAAAGTAACGTGTAATTAAGATTGACCCTCCACTTGCAAGGTGTCGTTTGGATTCGTCAATTCCTTCTGGTTTGAGAAGAATTTGTCCTAGAGTTGGAATTTGGTATCATCTTCAAATTTGACAGGCTTCCATAGGTACTCTTCTTCTGCCATCGTGGAAGTTGATGGCGAATTCCTTTTGGTTGGATAGGTGCAACTTCAACTGGGCTTTGTTCTCTCTTGGGTCCTCTAGCATGTGTTTTGGGAGATCTCCTTTGGTGATGGCTGCATCTCCTTCTTGGTCTGTACATCAAGTGCCCATCCTTAACATTCTCTTGTGTCTTAGCAATGGCCTTTATCTTGTTGTCTTCTTGTGATGGATCATCTATCATTGGCTTGATGATGCTAGTCATCCCTTCATGCATGAAATTGTAAATGTAGTATAAACACAATACTGGAAGCATTGACCATACATCCATGGAAGATTGTGTGTCAAGGAAAACGCCATTGGAATAACAATGCAACATATAAAATCAACATAATGGGGTCCCAATTAGTAATTCATCAAAAACTGATGGGTCACCCGCAAACGCTCATTCACCCAAGCAATCCTATAGGTTTATGGGTGTTTTTCTACCTTAATCTCTGATGTGCCATTCTTTGTGAAATGATGTTCATGCTATTGCCATTATCAACGACCACCTTAATGGTATTCCTTTGTAAGGGACCTTTAGGTGGTAGACATTGGTGCACAACCAGTTGTCTTTTTCATTTCCCGAATGAGTTGTTAGGATTCAATGTGTTGGTAATGCAAGTTGCTGGATGCCCATTATCCCCTAGCATTCAGGAGGTCTCATTTGTTTGGTTCATTCTACTCTTCTTGTCTCTCTAGTCTCTTGATAGAAGTTGGAGATTCTTCAGCAGGCACATAGTTGGAAGATAGTCCTTGCCTCCACAATTTTAAGGAGAAAAACTGCTGCAAACTCTCCTTAATGTCTCTCTTGCCTCATTATCCACCTCAGGACTATCATTTTGCATGGTCCATGGTTCTCACCATTAGTGATCTTGGGAGGATGTTGACTACTTTCCACTTGTGGCACTATGGTGTGAAGTGTGTAGCCACTCAATATCAGCTTGGATGCTGAATATTGTCCAGATTGGAAGCCGTCACGTATAATAGAGGCCTTTACTATTCATAGGTTCGTAGCGGGCCTCAACGACATTGTTAGGGCTCATAGATACCATATTTCCTCGTATCTTGGCGTTCAATTGCATGTTGGTTTCTGTCAATTCACATCGTATCGAAGTTATAGTACTTCATGTACTCTTTGATGGTAAGATACCTTTATGTAACATAAAAGTTCTTAAAACCTTTGCTTCATCCTTGCTTTCATCTCCTTCCCAAGTAGACATCGGAGGAAGATTGATATGCCTGAAATCCTCCTTGACCTGGTGACGTAGGACAATGGCCTAATCTAAACATATGCATGTGAAACATATAAAATTCAGTGGAATCATGTAGCAGATCAAGTAAACATCTACCTTTCATCATCATAAATAAAAAAATCACGAGGGAAATATGCAATAGACAGGTCATCATCACAAATCATGCAATACTAGGTTCAAATCATGTGTGGATTGGATCCGACAAGGGATAAGACCTCCCGATCTTGCATGGTTTCATCCAAACGACCCATAGGATTTACTAGTTCAGGAAATGAAAGGATTTTTGGGTTAGAGAATGTTAAAAGTTGAGAAAAGTAGTGTAGGATCGAATTTCCAGATTATAGGATGTTGGAGAAGTGAAAAGAAAGGTTAGAAGAAAGAGGAAGATGAAGAGAATACTTTGGAAGAAGAAGATTTGGAAGAAGGAAGAAGAAAAAAAGAGAAAGAAGATGAGAAGAGATCCACTAGAGAGAAGAGGGAGATGAGCCACCAAAAGCTTTCTTAATTCTCAAAACAATAGCATAATGATAAGAAAGGTTAGGGTAACACCCTTATAAAATTCGGAATTAACATAATTACCAAAATATCCCTACTAACAAAATTATAAAAAAAAAAAAAGACATTCGCACAAAAAAAAAAAAGAAAAAAAGTGCACACATTGACCCAAAACTCAAATAAGTAAAAGTGCATAAAATAAACTCAAATCTAAGATGTCTGATGGCCTCTGATGATGGCACGATGAAAGTAGGCCACGATGAACCAATGGTCTGATCACACTATCCTTGTGATCCAACGGTCCAATCATCTCCTCCAAGCAACTTACACATGTTACGAACACATGTGTAAGGTCTTCACTACGATCTAGGAAGTTAGACTCGATCCAGGCCCATCATCAAACCATATGGACGCATGCATGGCTCGTCTCCTACGCTGGTATACTCTAAAGGGCTTGATGTCTGCATCACCTAGTACCAACGGTTTCGGGTTGACCCTTTGAGCTTCAACACCATTATTTGTAACTTTACCTAGTTTGTTATTTGATGCCATTTAAAGAAATCCTCCAATGACCATAGTATCTCATCGTCGCAGGTCAGGGTCAAGGTTGTCACCATAATCCTCTCTTCCCTCATAGATAAACTACATGTGGGGGGCACCCAGCCTCAGTAATTTTAATAATCCTGATGAGAGGGCATGGGTGCCTTGGACCTTGCTAAGGATAGCGGGGTGCTGGTATCCAGGGCGAGGCTTGTGCTCATATCGAAAATTGCCTACTTCTCTGCCTAGATTACGAAAGCCTGGCCATTGGGGAGAGAAACTGCCCGTCTCCATATCTAGGGCTCCTTTTGTATTAACTCGATTGTCGGAGTTAATAGCAATGAGTTTCATATGGTCTATTATCGTCCTCAAGTGATTTAACTATTTCTGGTATGACTAAGGTTCTAGCTCTTGGCTGATGGTGAATGCTAGCGAAGTAACATCAAACTGTAATAAAAATTAGAGTGTTATGTTTGTCCTGCAGGTTTTGTTGATTGTTAAAGATTGTTTGCATAACAGAGCTGCTAGACATTTTGGTTCACATCCTAACATGGTTCATGTTCCTAGCTTATGATGCCCAAAGAGAGTATGGACATTTTTTTTTTTTTTTGGAAGATTGAAATATTATTAGAAAAAGAAGGGGAGCGAAAGCATCCCAAAAACAAGACAAAAAGAAAAGGCTAAAAAAACATAAAATAAGGAAAGAAGAAGCGAAAGCGAAACAAAAAGAAGGAAAGAAGAAGGCTTGAGAGATTCGGATGTGGTAAAATATGGAGGGGTTGGATCTAGTCTTGTGCTCAATCCCCATCTTTCTCCATTTTGGTGAACGGGTCAAGGTGATCCTACATCACTCCATCTTTTTGTTGTGATTGGTGAGGCATTTAGCACTATGCTTTAGGTTGGGAAAAATGGTCTTATTAGTGACTTCAAAGTGGCAGATGAAGGGATTAAGTTAGTCAACTCCAATATGCGGATGATACTTTCTTTTTTGTCACGCAAATGACTCCTCAGTAGACAATTTTCGGAAAATCATTGTTTGCTTTGAAGCAATCTCGGGTTTGAGCATCAATGTTTCTAAAAGTGAAATGTTGGGAGTCAGATTGGAAAGTGACGAGCTGTCTAAGTTGGCGAATGTCTTCAGTTGCAAAAAAGGTTCCTTTCCCTCAACATGTATAGGGAAGCCAACTAAGCACCTTTGGGACACGGTCATTGGAAAAATCGAAAGGAAGTTATCTTCCTGGAAGCTCCAGTATTTCTTTGGGAGGCCGCCTAACTCTTATAAAAGCTGCTTTTTCTAATATGCCAGTGTATTTTATGTTGCTTTTCAAGTGCCCAAGATTGGTTTTGGACAGATTGGAAAAGTTGAGGAGAGATTTCTTGTGGAAAGAGGCTGAGGAAAACCACAAGTTTAATCTTCTTAAATGGGAAGAGTTTTGCAAGTCGATTAAGGAAGGTGGAGCTGGCATAAAAGTTCTGGGAGATGTGAATGTGGCTCTTCTTGGAAAGTGACCTTGGAGATTTGGCTCTGAATCGGGTAGACTTTGGAGGGAAACTATCGCTAGCAAATGTGGCACTGAGGCGGTAGGATGGAGTGTTAAGAGATCTTCTCTTCATTGTGCTTCTATTGTTTTGAAATTGATCACCTTGACAGAGCATGTGTTTGGAGAGGGGTTGCTTTCTCGATTGGGATGGTAATCTCACTCGTTTTTGGGTGGATATTTGGTGTGGCGACTGTGTGCTTCAAGACCTCTTTCTTAGAATTGCCAATTTGGCCCTGACCTGGTTCATATATGTGGATCGATATTATACCTTTTGTGGCAACTTTGTAGTGTGGTCCCCTCCTTGCTGTAGGAATCTTCTGAAAGAGGACTCGTGGAATTAACTGAGTTGTTGGACTTACTGAAGAATGTGAGTCCTTTGTCTCATGTTTGGAAAGCTCACCGATTCGGGAAATTTTTTGTCTATTCATTTTATGGTCTAATTTTTTAGTCTCCTCGTAATTTCGGGCCTTTACATCTGTTTCATCATTGGTTTTATGGCACCTATCCTCACATGGCAGTCTTTGTGTGGCTTGTGGGAAAAAAAGAGTTAACGGTTGACAACTTGCAAAAAAGATCTCTCATGCTCCCCAATATATGTTTAATGTGCATGGAGAATGAGGAGACAATTGGTCATCTTTTCATCCACTGCTTTGTGGTTCGAAAGGCTTGGGAGTTCTTAAGCATCCTTCATACCGATTGGGTTATGCCCATTTCAGTTGAGGATAATCTCTAGGAATGGCATGGGGTTGGGATATTGGGATACGGAAATCTGGAAAGGCAATTTTGAGGCCCTCTAATTATGGCGATCCTTTGGTTTATTTGGGTGATCGTAATAGTTAATGCTATCGGAACAAGGGGGAAGAAGTCATTAGGAAAGTTAAATGTTCTGTTTTGGATGGGCTCCTTTTGCAAATGCAGGAAAGTCTGCTAATGTCTCCTCTTTTTGAAAAGTATAGTTGGGTTGTATTCTTTCCTCGCCTTTTGGCATGTGTTCTAATAAAATATCTGCTCTCTCAAAAGAAAAAAAGAAGAAAAGAAACAGGATACAACAAAAGGTGACCCTATCATCACTCTATTGGAGTCTATTTACCAAGGTGTTCCATAACAGTAACAGTGGCCGTAACGGCTGTTGCGGCATTTTTTTTTGTTGAAAAAACCTGTTTTAGAACAGTTACGAGGCTGTTACGGACCGTTACGTGTAGTTTTTTTCTGTAACAGCCATTAACACGTAACAGTTATGGTCATTACGTAACTGTTTTTGTATACCATGCTATTTGTAGAAGAATAATCCTTCTGGGTACTACTTTTGGAAGCAGGAATATTCTTACCGAGCAGTATAGGCCCCTGCATAATTTTATGATATTTTTGGAAAAGAGCAGCAACTTTTATGAACGCAGCTGTAGCTTTCTCAAATAGCAGTTGATCGATTTTTTAGAAGATTTTATGAACTGTGTGGGCATCTGCTCCTATACAGAATTATCGAAAGAATCTACAGATTTTAGCATGAACTTAGGTCTCTAGTAATCATTTCTATTCTAGGAATTTCATTTTCTTCAGATCCATGTAGGACTGGTTGTGGTCCATCAAAAGACTACAGTCCCTGTGAAAATGGTATGCATTTTGGGAGGTAAACAAAAAAAAAAAAGAAAGAATCTAGCCTGTGTTGCTATGGGTTTAAGCATGTGTGGCTTAGTTTTAGTTTGTGTCGCTTTATCTATCCTATCCTATGATTAGTTGCTAGACTTTGGTAGGAATGCAACAGTCCTCTATTTTTTATTTTAATTAAATCGAGTGATTTGTGTGCTTGGTTGGACTCCAAATTGGTAATTTCCTGATTTTTAATATCCTGCTGCATTAATCTTTCTCACTTGTCATCCCATGGCAAGTTACCATGAAATCTATGTGTGCATGCTCATCTGAACTCAGCCTGGTCTGACCATAAATGCAAGAAAAAACAGACGAGCTGAGGAATCTTATAAGCTTGCGATGAGTTAAACTGCATGTTTGGTTTTGGATGCAGCTCTTTCTTTTACTTTGGTTCTGTGCCTCCTTTCACACCCTTTGTCACCTTGAATCTTGTTGTTTCATTTATCAATATTTATTTTGAAATAGTTGACATTTATTCCTTTTGAACTGTTTAGAATGTAACAATTGTTTTAATTTCCACACTTTCTTTTCTCCTTGATATTTAAAGGAATGCGTGCGGAGAAGAGTGATGAAATCGGTGATTGCCAACCCATACTGCTCAGAATCAGCTGCAAAAGATGCAATGGAGGCTGTTTGGGATGTTTGTTACAACGATACAAAACCTTTTGATAGAGCTCCTTAGATGAAAATCACCCTTTTTCTTTATAGAACGTATACATGCTACCGGGAATGAGAAAGAAAACATTACCCTGAAGAGAGAGATGTGAATTGGTCCCAACCATTGTTCTCGAATTTTGTTACAATTCAATCAAGTGTCTTTTTCAATTCTTTTCTTTTGTATTTTGACAGATTTTCTTGGTTGAGGTATTGCTGCGACACCACATTCAGCCTCATTTTGAAAAGGTAGTTTCCTTTTCCTGTTTCTGTATCAATTTTATTGAGTGAATTTGGAAATTCATGTTCTCATATCTGTATTCAAATGCATATTTGGATTTTCTGTTGTTATCTATGCTTTTGATGGGGAAAATGAAACATCAGGTGTATGATAAGAACCATCTATAGTACATTCCTGAAGGGACTTTCAGGTAGCATATGGCCTTGAGATCCATCTTGAGGTGATAGTAGCACATCTCGCAAAGGGGATAGGTGGATGGAGTGTATAGTTAGTTATTTGAGCTTGGCAAAGCCCACATGTAGAAGACAGCAAATGTGCATGCCACATAAGTTGCAGAGTGGAACATTGGTATGAGATTCAACCCCCATTCATTAGAGAGGTTTCCAGTATGTAGATATGCTCTCACCCAAGAATCAGGTGGGCAACAGGTTATGAAACAAATGACGCCTGAAGCATAGTTGCTTGAACTTCTCTTACTAGTCCCAACTGCATCTAACACCGTGGCCTGGCTTCTGAATGTTCCTGATTTATTTTTGGCAAAGAAAACCTACACTGTCATTAAAGTTCCTGCGCTGGTATGCTAGGTGGGGGTCACCGTGATGTTTGTGAGAAATCCACCCCCATCCATCCATTTTATGATCTCAAGTGGGCCACACAAGAGGAAACAGTGGGGATTCGGTGACCACCGTTGAAACATTTGTTTGGTGGTTTTTTGTGTTTTCACTTCATCCCAGTGGGAATGAACTTATAAACAGTTTGGATGATATATAAACATCAAGGTGGTGTCTAGGGAGATTTCAAATGGTAGAAACTCTTTCCCTAGTTTCCCCTCTGGTGTGGCGACATGACAGGCAGGATACATACCATTCATCAGGTGGGAGGCTACATTGAGCTGCCGTAGACAGATAATCACGCTTGTGTCTTCCAATCTCAGGCCGGATCCAGCACTAACTTTTCTAGGATAAGCTTAAGCGAGATTTACATAGCGTTGTTTTAGTGACATCTAATGCATCCATCATGTCTACACCTTCCTATTCTCTTTGGATGCCAAATCTCAGGTTGATCCAAAACTCAAGTGGCCCACACTGTCAAATCATGCCTAGGACCTCTAAAATCACAAGCTTGGATTAGGTACTATCCCCACCAGGATGTAGCGGGAGACGGACGGGTTTGTGGTAGGTCGGGATTTGTGGAGAGCAGGTGGGGCCTGCACCTCAGTTTGCTGATGTGACAGGGCTGTCAATACGGACCTGCCACATGCCCGTCCATCTCCCGTGTCCTGGTATGGGTAGTACTTAATATGAGCTCAAAATCACGTGTTTTGAATGGCCTCATTTTTCGGGTATGGTTGGATGCATCTTCTGAATGGATTAGATGGCATGTACAAAACATTGTATTCCCCCACGTACAATCTGAAATGGCTTTTAATAGTGAGTCCACGTCACATCTGTGGTGTGGCCCACCTGAGTTTTAGACCAGCTGGATTTTTAGACGCCAATGTGAACTAGAGGGGACTGCACATGACTGATGGATTAGATGTTACTAGAATAACACTTGCCAAAACCTTTTGCAAGAACCTAGGTGGGGCCCACCATGATGTTTGTGTGAAATCCACCCGTCCATACGTTTTTTGAGATCATCTTAGGACATGAGATTAAAAAAATAAATAAAAAATGAGCAGGATCCAAGAAACACGTTGATTGGACATTCCTTAACCGTTAGACTGTGAGCTATCAAATAGGTGGTTGAAATAAAATGCTTAAAGAGTTCCATGAACACTCAAGGCTACAAGGATTGCCTTACAAGTTCGCCATACGTACCATGGTCTATAAAAAATGCTCACAAATCATCCATCTTATTCAAGCTCCAAAATAATTACATCCACTCTGAGAGCCCGCTGTAACGTGCATGTGATGTGACATCCATTCAGGTGTTGGGATGTGAGCCCGAAAATCAGTACAACAGGCCCATGAGGAACATTAATTAGATGAATGGCTTATAGGGCACATAAACACTATGGCAGACGTGCATAATTGGGCCATACTCGGGGCTTCTTTCCATAGATCTAAGCCGTCCATTGCATTCCTCATGCCCTCACGAGGCACAAGTTCAAATTTCACGAGGCCAGTGTGAGCATTCGAAGGGGAAAGAGTGAGAGAGAACGCATACCGTTATAAATTTCTCATGGGCCACAAAGCTATGCTGAATCAAGCTGGCGTACGGGGAGGTGACACATGTTCGGCGGCTTCTTGTCGTAGTTCATGGTTTAGATCGTCCAAAGGACACACTAGGTGGGCCCTACGAAGTTTTAAACGGTAGGCGTCGGTCTATGGTGCGGCCCACCTGAAACTTGGATCAGGCCGGTTCTCATGTTCTCTGGTACGTCTGAACCACACTGATCTTGTTAACGGGTCAGATCATCCAAAGCACCATGGTGGGTTCTTAGAGGGGTTGCACTGTGAGCGAAGTTTATTAGCAGTTAGTGGAACCCAAATCTGAGCGGTTCATTAGCTTACGATCGTCATTTTAGGAGGTGGCCTCAAGCTTTGGATAAATCTGAGTTTCAGGTGGGCCATACGCAAGGAAACAGTTCCACTGCACATTTATCGTTGAAGACGTGTGGAGCCACAGAAGTATCGGATCAAGCTAATATTTATAAACATGACACGCGTTGTCACGTGTGAATCTATGAACGGATCAGATGGTTCAAATGACACCCATGGTGGGCCCATAAAGGGTTTCAACGGTCACCGGTTGGTGTGACTTCTGCATGGTATTTGGGCAAACTTCTTAGTGGTCTCGTTATGGGTCCAGGATCGTAACCGTCAATTAGCTAGGGAGTGTTATTCTACGAGATGGTCCCAAGTTTGGAGTAAATCAGAGGTTCAGGTGGGCCATACCCCAAGAAATAATATCACCGTTGTTTTGTCGTTGGATGATTGTTTGGAGGCCAAAGAGATATTAGGTCGACCAATCATTTGAATTTCCCACACGTGTGGGCCCGTAGGAAATTCTGGTTGATCCAGATCGTTGAAAACAACATTGTGGCGGGTCACTGGAGAGGTTTAACCGGTGACCGCTCCTTTTGGGAGTTATAATCATGGGCATTGAACTTCTTATGGTGTGTCCCACCTGATCTTTAGATATGCTTCATATTGGGTCCCAACGGTTTAAATGACCTAAAAAATCTGATGGACGAGGTGGATTACCCTTATGCACCACGATTGGGCCTATGGCAATTTCTAGAGTAAACTCATTATACTTTTGCATTTACACACACTTTATGTGTTATGACATGTTTGCAGTATGTAAGCCGTGCATGCATTGCATGTGCACATGTACATGTAGCTTGTGAGATGCATGCATGATAGATGGTTTGCATGTATGGCACATGTGTTTCATGTATGAGTCTGTGTATTACATATATGGTAGGTGTTCTTTGTTGGTTTGAAATGCATGCATGGTTTATGTTATGTATGGATGGCATGTGAGTGGCTTGGTGGGTGCTTGGGTGTAGTGAGTGCATGGTGGTTGTGCATGGCACATGCAGCTTATGCATAGTATACATGCCTTTGCTTTTGTATGATTGGTATGCATAATATGTTGGGTCGTGAGTGATGAATGGATTGTAGTTTTAAAGCATGGAAAGACGCATATGTATGTGTTAACGTTGCATATGCCTGCCTGGTGTTTATTGCATACAAGTGCGGCTCATGACTTTGTATGTTTGCATGGAATGCATGATAGATGGTTCCATGTATACATGTTTGATGGATGATCAATGTCTGCCATGAGTGGAGGTCATGCCTGCCACTTGTACATGCGGTTCCCTCTAGTCTTGTATTGAGTGTTCAGGGACCCATTAACACAGTTTTTTTATATAACTTTTTATGTGCTAACATTTATTTTCCTTTATGCTGGTAGAAACTTAAAGTTCAATTAGAAGATTGATTAGCTTGGAATGAGTCCAAAATGGGTGGACTCTAGTTAATAGATTTAGAAGATTTAAATTCTAAGTTGAATAAAGTGAACGTTTAGATGATGTTGATTGTGTAGAACCTAGTCTATGCATGATAATGCACCTCCTTAACGGTATGACGCTTGATTGAAGTGCACTCTATGCGCACAGGTCATATGTCGTAACTCAAGCTTGAGGGTGCACACTCTATGTCTGAATTGCGAGGCGTGACACAAACAGTCACCAAATTAGCGGATTCCAAAGCTAATTGATTAAAAGCTCGTCGAATTATCTTTTCAACGAGCACAATCACCCCGATCTGACCAATAATAAGTAAGTTATGTCCGTTTTTGTGCGATTGTTGTTTTGTTCAAACTACTATCAATATTTTATTCAAAGTGCAATCAACATTTTCTCTTAACTGTAATCAGCATTTTGTCCACAATTAACAGTTTTTTAATCTGCGATCAACAATTTGTCCAAACCATAATTAGAATTTTGTCCAAACCTCAATTATCATTTTGTCCAAACGGCGAACTTTATTTCCACCACACAGCACATGGTCTTACATAAACGAGAATAACTCCCTCATTATTGGTTAGATAGATGTAATTTTGTAACTCATTGGAAAGATAATTTAATGAATTTTCAAATGGTTTTGAAATTATCTCATTTGAAGATCATTTGACTTTTTAAAAATGGGCCCAAAGTCCATATTACAATTTAGATAAAACAACAATAGCAATTTGGACAATGCAGCACGTGGTCTCACAAAAATGTTCAAACTCCTTTTTTATAAGTTGGATCAGGGATGATCTTGTGCTCATTGGAAAGATAAATATTCAACACACTTTTGAATTGCTTTAGAATTATCTCATTTAAATACTGTTTAAAATTTCAAAAGTATCTTGATAAAAAAACTAATATAGGCTTAAATTTTTTAAGAATGAAGAAGAACATATATATTCTACAATTGAATTTTTTTTACCTCTCTCATCTCCTTATATTAGTTTCTTTCCAAAAAGGTCCATCTAAGCATAATCTTCATAGAAAAAAGAAGAACACGTCTTCTAAAGGAAAAGTTTTTTAATCCCCTTTTCTTTTATTTATTTCTTAGCAAAGATCCATTTAAGCAAAAAAAAATTGGAAAAAAAAGAAGAAGAAGAAGAACCTATCTAAAAGTAAAATATTTGTAATCTTTTCATCTAAATTCCTCGCATTTTCTTTCCAAACAAGCTCAGTTCAATATAATATATAAAAAAAAATCATTTTTTTATAAGTGGGAGTTTCTACCAAAGAGTAATCATAAAAGGAGGTACGGGTGCATAAAGATTTTAAAAATTGTAATTATGGACATTTTTGTCCAAGGAAAAAGCAAACAATGTTTTCTGATATAGAAAATAATGTTTTGAAAAGCGATGTTATGGTGGTGTGGATATACTTAAGATTAAAATTCTTAAATTAATGAAAAACTGCAAGCATTTTTATTTTATCATTTATAAATTTAAAATAAGAATTGACGATTAGATGAAAATGTCATTAGGACACATGTAAAGTAATATGTAATTATCTTTGCATATTTCTTTTACACCACATTGATAATTTGCAAAACAAATAGGCCCTAAATTTCTTGATTCTAGAGGGCAACTTGGTTGTCCACTCGATGGCTTAAATGACATTATAAGAAAACTTACGTTCTTTTTTATTTGGTATATATGGGTATATAAGGTGGAGATAGAAATTTTCTTCGATATCCTTGGATGAACGTTACTAAGTGCACACATGTGTGCCTTTAAGATTGTATACATGCAACACGTGTGGTAGCATGGAACGATAGGCTAAGATCTAATTTGTCCATCAGAAGAGAACTACTATATGGATGCCCTAACCTAAGAATTAAGTTGATCCGAACAAATGTGCAGCTCTGAAATAGTTGGCTGAAGTTTTCTAACCCATCCACATGTTCAAAATATTATGACCCACATGCTAAGTGAACTATTTTTATTTTTGAGAAAATATGTAAAAGGTGGGACCAGTCTCATGGATGATAGATCTGTTGGCTTTACAAAGCCTTGGAAGAATAATTGAATAACCACACAAGAAAGGAAGAATCTAAGATTTTTTTATTGTTGGATTTCTGATCAAGTGTATTGCAAATGACTACATATTACACCTATTAATAGATTGACATAAGTCATTTGCTATTACAAAAAAAAAATTATTCTCCCATAAGTCATCTGTTATAAGCCTTTCTATTTTTCTAAGGGTCAGCTGTTACAACTCTTTCAATGAGACCCTTTGAGAATTCAAAGGGTTGCTGAAACTGTTGAGAAACCAAAGATTTCTGTAATGGTAGTCTTTTGGTTTGCTACTTTTAATACTCCCCTTTAGACCAAAACTGGATTCATTCCTAGCATTGACTTTAGTTGTCTGAATGCATCAGTCAGTAATGCCTTGGTGAAAATATCTGCTACCTATTTAATGGTGTGATAATACTCCAATTTCACTGCTTTCTACTTCATTTGATCTCTTACAAAATGGTATTAGGCATCGATGTGCTTGCTCCTTTCATGCTGCACTAGATTTTTGAGGAGTTCGATTGCCGACTTGTTATCCACATATATGACTGTGGATCCTTCTTGCGGATGCTTCAACTCCTTTAGCAAGTTTCTCAATCAAATCACCTAGTAGACTGTGGACGATGCTGCCACGTACTCTACTTCACATATAGACAAAGCGACCACACTTTGTTTCTTTGAGTACCATGTGAAGGTAGTTGACCGGAGATAGAAAACATATCTGGTAGTACCTTTTCTTTTATCTTGGTCACCTCCCTAATCAATGTCTGAGTATCCATACGGCATTGCCTCATCATTGTATGGATAAAAAAGACCAAATTCCAAAGATCCTTTGATATATTTGAGGATCCTTTTTGCAGCAAGCCAGTGTGATTCTTTTGGTGCTTCCATGTATCTGCTTAGAAGCCTAATGCTGTTGTTAAAACTGAATTTTAACGATAGTACGAAATTCGTTTGTATTTGCTTATTTTGGAGGAATTGGGGGATTCATAGGCATTCACAAACAATGTAAACAAATACACAAGAGAAGGCGTAAAGAGAATCTTTATTATTTCCAGAGATTCTGAGATCTCATACATTTCAAGTCATGATCTGGCACAAGCCCTTAATTACATTAAATGATCGATGACCCTTATTTAAAAGGCAAAAACTATCAGCGAGGACTATGTCTTTGGTGAATTTCGGACCACCGAGGATTATGCCAAGCTTTGTATGGACATGACTGTCCTTTTGAAAAATCGAATACCTATGTCCCATGTCATTTCGGATATCTGAGCTGAGAGATCGCCAAACAATAGTTGAGTGGTGCAACACTGGGCTTGCTCCCGTCGTTGAGATGGGGACCACGGGAAGACCAGACTACGACCGTGAATTCGAACGGCTTAACCAACGGAGGCCGTCTTTGATGGATAGTATATTGACTGTTATAGGGTAGTCGTCCTTTAAACGTCATCTTTGTATTGACTATATTGTTATTTTAACTGTAGATTTGTGATGTTTATAGTAGTAGATCAGAGTCCCTTTGACATGTTTATGCCCCAATTCAAGTACCATTATACAATTATGTAGTAATGTTCACGTATAGATGCTAAGAAAGAATAGTATCCATGGCATATTAGCATAGGATGTGTAAGCATGGTGTGTGTGTGTGTGTGTGTGTGTGTGTGTGTGTGTGTGTGTGTGTGTGCACGCGCGCATGACATGTATGTATGTAGTTACGATATAAGTAAAGGATGTACCCACGTGGTGTCCCTATAGGGAGAGTTTATGGTACGTGTGCATGTTATTGGCGTCTCGAGCATGTTGTTTGGAGCATCGAGCATATTCTAGGAGTATCGAGCATGTTCCAGGAGCGTCGAGCATGTTTCGGGTGCTTCGAGCATGTTCTGGAAGCTTTTAGCATGTTCTGGGAGCATTGAGCATGTTCCGGGAGCATTAAGCATGTTCTAGGAGCCTCGAGCATGTTCCACTGACAGTATAGCAAAAGTACTATAGCTCATGTACTGTAGCAAAAATACTGTTGCAGAAGTACTGTAGCAGAAGTATTGTAGCGCGTGTACTGTAACGGGAGTACTGTAGATCGTGTTCTGTAGCATATGTATTGGAATTGTAGCGCATGTATTGTTGCAGAATTACTGTTGTGCGTGGATTGTAACACATGATACTGTAGAGAATGACACTATAGTGAATGCAATTGTAGCAGATGTATTGTAGCGAATGATACTGTAATAGAAGTACTATAGCAAATGACATTGTAGCAGATGGTATTGTAGCAGATATACTGTAGCGGATGACACTGTAGTGCATGTTATTGTAGCGCACATACTATAGCGCATGTTATTGTAGTGGAAGTACTGTAGCACATGGTACTGAAGCGCATGTACTGTAGCACACACTGGAGAAGCCTCTCTCTCTCTCTCTAAATCTCTCTTTCAATCATCCTCTAAATGAAAGGGGAGGCGGCACTGTTTGCATTTTGGTCCAGCGCATGTACATGCGTTGCACTATTTGTCATTTCGGTTCAGCACATGTGCATGCGCTGGCACTATTTGTCCCGCGCATGCACATGCGTTGGCACTTATTTGGCCTGACTCTGAACTTAGTCGCGTTACTACAAAAGGATTCAGCTTGTGTCATTTTGGTCCAGCGCATGTACATGCGCTGACACTATTTGGCCTGACTCTGATCTTGGCCTCAGAAGCACTGTAGCACATGCACTGGTGGAGGCGGTGGGCCCTTTTTCAATTGGACACTCTGTGGGCCCCACTTGCTGAAGTGGCTACATGCGTTGGACTCTTTGGCTCAAAAGCATGTCCACGTGTCTGACCCCACCTAATTCTGAAGTTCGTAAGCTTGTATTCAGTGGGACCCACTTGATAGGGCCTCTGCGCATGTATCAACGCTGGATGAATAACAACATGCACTGGATGAATAGTGAATAGTGAGATGCGCGAGATGAATAGTGAGATGCGCTAGATGAATAGTGAATAGTGCATACGCTGAATGAATAGTAACATGCGTTGGATGAATAGTACATGCGCCATATGAATAGTGAATAGCGCACATGCTGGATAGATAATAACATGCACTAGATGAATAGTACATGCACTGAATGAATATTGAATATTGCATGCCTTTAGAGTCTTGCACGTTCCTTTTACAAAAATAACTGTAACTTCTTCGTTATAACTCTGATTGAGGTGATCTTATACTCGTTGAAAAGCTATTTCGATGATCTATGCAATAGATTTAAAATTATTCCATTTAGTATTCATCTACCTTTTTTTGTTAGTAGGCCCAAAGTGTCTGATACAGTCAATAACATGTAGTCTTCGGTAAATAACTCATATCTTCTTCATTATAGCTCAGAATTGGGTGATACTAGGCTTGTTGGAACTGTGACTCGATAATCTTTTCAATGAAATATAATTTTCCTCAAACAGATATTGTCTACCTAGTCATTTTCTATCTTGAAATGAATTCCTTACTGAGTTTTGTGATAATTATTAAATAAAACACCTCATACTCCTGTCGATTATAAGAGATGGAAGAACCATGCTGGGTGAGATAAAAATGATATGAATGTCTTTGCTATATAAACGGTAAAATGTGTAGTTAGACAAATAGATTTATGAATGCATCGAATACATACGGTTTATGAGTTAAGCAGGTGCATGAATCACCGACCAATGGATCCATAGACGAATTGCATTTATATCACTTTTTAGGCCCCAACGGCTGTAGACTACCTCATGATTGTGAGGTACCTTAGGCTTCCAATTAGACTCTTGAATAAAGTCGAGTCCATGCTTCTTTCTTCTTCTTCTTTTGTCAACTTCAAGCTTGTTGCTACAGGCGTATTTACGACTTTGTAATTACTCATTTTGAACCAAGAAGTTCTTTTGCATACTTTTTCTGAGATATGTAGATGCCACCATGTTGTTGCTTTACTTTAATGCCTAAAAAGAAAGATATAAGTCCACTGTCGATCATCTCGAACTCCTTAAACATGGCCTTCTTGAATTCACCAAACATCGACTAGCTGTTTTCTGTAAACAGTAAATCATCAACATATAGGCATGTAATGAACATATCGCCATGAGCGTTCTTCTTTATGTGGAGTGCATGTTCATACGGACATTGGTTGAAGCCATTCTCTTGAAGATAGTCGTCGATACGAGCATTCCAGGCATGAGGAGTTTGTTTCAACCCATAGAGGGCTTTCTTCAGCTGATACACCTTGTGTTCTTCCCCTTATACTACAAAGCCTTCAGTTTAGTCAACATAGACCTCTTCTTCGAGCATTTCATTTAGGAATGTAGATTTCACATCCAGTTGGTAGATCATCCAACTATGATGAGCTACAAGGGAGATAATCATCTTCATAGTGTCAAGATGAGTAACAGGAGTGAAGACTTCTTCATAGTCTACCCCATACTTTTGTTTGTAACCTTTAGCCACAATCCTTGCTTTATAGCGATCGATTTCTCCATCGGCTGTACGCTTGATCTTGTATACCCATTTGAGGCAAATGATCTTTTGGCCTTGAGGAAGCATAGTCAACTCCCATGTGTTATTTTTTTTATGGCATGGATTTCTTCTTTCATGGCATTCCTCCAACTATCTTCTTTTGCAGCTTCTTGGAATGAAAGTAGCTCATGATCTGCATATAAGCAAAATCAGTTTGTTTCTTTTTTTTCTCATAGATTTCTACTAAGCTCCTCATCTTGACTGGTGTTACAGATGAGGAAGAGCTGGTTGAACTTTGACTTGATGGAGTACTTCCAGGAGAGATGGAATGTACTCCTGGACTTTTGTGTACTGATGATGTAGCCGAAGAGGGTATTGCGGGTGTTTTCTCTTGATGATCATGCATTTCTTCTTGTTCTTCTGTTTCGACTTAAATATCTTTGGCTGATTCTTCCTTGTTCCATTTCTGAGCTTCTTCCTCACTGAAGACCACATCTATACTCACCACTATTTTGTTGGTTAGTGGATTGTAGAGTTCGTAGACTTTGGATTCTTCACTATATCCGATGAAGACATACTTTTCGCTACGATTATCGAGCTTCCTTCTTTTCATCTCTAGGACTTGAGCATATGCAATACACCCAAAGATCCTTAGGTGCACCACGCTCAGTTTGTAGCTACTTCACGCTTCATATGGTGTCATATTCCTAACGTTTTTTTGTCGGACACCAATTGAGAGATAGGTAGTACATGCAACTGCCTCTCCTCCCCAGAAGTTCTTTAGCAATCCTTTCTCTTTAAGAATGGTCTTCACCATGTCGAGAATAATACGATTTTTTCATTCTGCAATGCCATTCTGCTGTGCCGTCTAAGCTGCAGTGTGCTGCTATTTGATACCTTGTTCTCTATAATAATCTTAGAATGCATTTGAAGTGTACTCTCCACCTATGTCATATCTGAGTACTTTAATTTTTGTCATTTTTCACTTCAACACGAGCTTTGAAAATTTTAAAGATAGTAAAAGTTGTAAATTTTTCTTTGATACGGCATACCCATAGCTTTCTGCTGAAATCATCAATGACCAAGAGAGGATGTCTCAAGTGGGCCACAAAGATCAGTGTGAACCAACTGCAATGGTTCCTTTGCTCTTCGGGACACTCTACTTGGAAAAGAATTCCTTTGTTGCTTGCCAAGTGTGCATGCCTCACACACATGTTCTGGAGCTTCAATGGCTGGCAAGCCATGTACCATACTTGATGAAGACAATAACTTTAAGCTGCTGAAATAGAGATGCCCAAAGCAAAGATTCCATCTCCATGAATCATTCTTCACAAGTCCATAGAGGCACTTCTTAACTTTTGTGTTAATTTGGAGCAGAAATGTCACGCCTCAAAATTTAGCACCTGAATATAGCACTCGGGCACGAATTCCCAAGCGTGATCTAAGGAAAATAAATGTAGAATCTAACCAATTATCTATTCAACTAACCAAGCTGAAAATCATGTATTTATTTCAAGCATAAATCAAAATATCTAAGTTTAAAATTAATTGAAATCCTCAAATCTCCAATAATCAAAGACTACATAAGCGTTTAGTAATCCCAATGTAAACATAATCTAAAAATAAATAAAAGCGTCTTCATTAGAGTTGACGTTCTCCTCCTCCTGAGTTTCTACCATGTCCTCAACTTGTGCCTCGTCCTCGAAAGATTCTATATCAGGAGGTTGGACACTAAATTTCAGAGGGTTTCGATAACTGAGTGGGCTACACCACCCAAACAATAGATAGAGTAAAACATTAAGAAGCAGAAACTGTCATGTTTTTGGGCCTGGACAACAGGCCACTTATGTGCCCCACCTGTGGATTTTTGTTGAGATCCACCTCAACCATATTACTTGTTAGATTTGGGGGACTCACCATAAAAAAATGAGACTAATCAAAGTCTCAGGTAGGCCACACCACTTGAAACAGTAGTGCTGACTACCTAAAGAATGACAGAATTCTAAATCTGAATTAAATAAATTGGTGGACCCCACAAGGAGATGATTTCTCCAATCTGAGTCGTCAAATGTCTGGAACAATGAGGGATGTGTATGTAAAATAAAGTTTAGCTCTAATCAGACTTTTCTATGAAGCATATTGTGTTAAACAATGAGGACGACACCTGTCCACCATCTCAAAACATATGGTCTCACCATTCCATATCAAGATTTGGGGCCACCAAAGTGTCACAATTTCCCCAAATAGAGTGTGGTAAATTGTTCCTAACTGATGTTATGAATGCTTGTGTTTCATATGATGTATTACTCAGTCGTTATGCAAGAATTCCTTTATGATTAAATTGATTTAATGTGCTTACCTTGCAGTTCATTTGTTTTTACATAACTATGCTTATATAAATGTGTACATGTATAGTACATGTAAGAATTCCTTTATAATTAAATTTATTTAATGTGCTTACCTTACAGTTCCTTTGTTTTTACATAACTATGCTTATACAAATGTGTACATGCATGGTACATGCATGCGTAGAGAGACCAGTGGAGAGGACTAAACATACGGGGAGTTTAGGGTAGGGGTATGTGAGGTGGTCCTTGCCCAGGGTTTGGTTAGTTCTAGTCGGGTTAAGTTGAATGGTTATGGTTATGAGTACAATTATGTTTATGGGCTAAGCATGCATGGTTCTATGTGATGGTTCTATGTGGAAGTTGTGTGTGGTGATGTTGTCTTCATGGAGATTGCAACCCGTGTCAGGATCGGAGTGTTGTAATTTAACGTTGTCTCCATGGGGAATGCATACCGTGTCAAGATCGAGGGTTACCACGCATGACTAGGGGCGGTTAACGTTGTCTTTATGGGGATTGCGATCTGTGTCAGGATCGGGCATACCATGTCAGGATCGGAGTGTTGTAATCTAACGTTATCTCCATAGGGAATGCGTACCATGTGAGGATCGAGCTTACCATGTCAGGATCGGGGCGTTGTCATACCCATTGGATGTGGAGTATTATGTGGTTAATTTTTCAATTTGAGGCCAAACTAAAGACCTTGTATTAAAGGCCACGTGTATGTTTGATTTACATGTGATGCATGGGCTTTAATTATGGGAGGTTGGTTCAGTTGCGTGTTGTCACAAGATGGAACGTATACGTATGACATACTTCATATGCATTTTGAATCTTTATTATCTTGTTACTATTCTATGTTATATGAATGCTTAAATCATACTATGGAGTTGAGTAAGTGCTCCTACTCGCTGGACATTGTTTTGCTCACCCTTCTTAAGAAACCGTAGGTTCAGGAGGTGACATGGAATCTTTTGAGGACAAGGCACAAGCTGAGGACATTATGAAAATTCAGGAGGAGGAGAACAACAACTTTAATGAAGATGCTTTTATTTACTTTTAGATTATGTTTATGTTGGGATTACTGGACGCTTATGTAGTCTTTGATTATTGGAGACTTGAGGATTTCAATTGATTTTAGACTTAAACATTTTGATTTATGCTTGAAATAAATACATGATTTTCAACTTGGTTAGTTGAGTAGATAATTGATTAGATTCTACATTTATTGTCTTATTTATGCTTGAAAATTCGTGCTCGGGTGATATATTCGGGCGCTGAATTTCGGAGCATGACATAAAACATGCGATTCTTTGCCATTTGAACTTAGCCACAAGTTTCCCATGTGCATCTCTTAGAGAGAGAGAGAGAATAGTTTTCCATTTGTACCACTTCTCAAGGAGTTGGCCGATGCTGAGGATGTTACTTTTCATGTTTGGAAGGTAATATACATTGGAGATAAAATTTGGCACACCATTATTCTGATAGATTTTAACTTTTTCTTTACCTTTTACGGGGACCTTTGATGAGTCTCCCAAATTTACATTGCCATGAACATCTTCTATAAGCTCCACAAACAGTTCTTTGTTTTCACACATGTGATTACTTGCACCAGAGTCGAGATACCACATACCTTGTTGATCACACGCCTTTTCTTATGCTAGTAGGGGTGTTGGAGTCTTCTTTTTCATGATTTAATGCTTCCACATAGTTAGATCATGCATCTTGATCCACTTTGCTCCAACCATCAGAGGCATAATGGCCAAACTTGTTACAATTATGGCATTGAATATTTTTCGTATTTCCATAACCACCCATAGATCTGCCTTTATCAATTCCTCTTCCACTAAAATTGGTACAATTTTAATGGTTCTGGTCATAACCTTAATAATTTCCAAGCCCTCTACCTCTTCCACGATTTTCATATTTACAGCCACCTCGTTGTGAATTTCCACGTCCTGGCTTTTGCTCATTTATAGCCAATTTTGACTCCAATGCTTGTTCCACGTTCATAGAGCTAGAATTCTTTTGCATTCGTTGCTCATGAACTTGTAACGATCCCATCAGCTCATCAATGGAAAGATTTTTCAGATCTTTTAATTCTTCAATAACCACAATTACATGTTAAAATTTGATTTTGAGGGATCGTAGTACCTTTTCAATTAGGAACGTCTTCAATTTTTTCACATTTTTTTAAAATTATTAACAACTACAAGTAGTTGCGAGAAGTAGTCAGAAATATTCTCACCTTCCTTCATGTGAGTGGCCTCGAATTCGGCTCAAAGAGTTTGTAGACGAGCTCTCTTTACATGATCAAACCTTTGAAGATGGTGTTTAGGGTCTTCCAAGCTTTTTGGCTTGATGTCGCTTCAACGATCTTTTCAAACATTGAATCATCCAACCCTTGATAGAGAAGGAACAACACCTTCTTATCTTTCTTTCTTTTATCTTTGAGGGTGACCTTTTGCTCGGTGGTTTAGGCAGCTTCTTGCTTCGTAGTGGGCTTTACATACCCATCGGTGATGATCTCCCATAGATCTTGCGACCCAAACAACGCCTTTATTTAAATACATCAATTTTCATAGTTGTCTTTTGACAACTTCAGATTTTGAGACTGAATAGTGGTGGCCATCTTCACAGGACCTTAGCTCTAATACCACTTTGTTGGCTTTACAAAGTCTTGAAAGAATAACTAAATAATCACACAAGAAAGGAAGAGACTACACATGACTACACATTACACTTATTTATATATTCTTAGATATACATAACTCCTTTAGTATCACAAGACTCTTCATTTTCCCATAAGTCATATGTTACTAGCCTTTCCATTTTCCTAAGGTTCAATTGTTACAACTCTTTCAATAAAACCCTTCGAAAATTCAAAGGTTGCTGAAACTGGGTTCCTAAAACTGTTGAGAAGTAACGGTAGTCTTTGGGTTTGCTACTTCCAACAGGATCTAGTGCCATGCTGGCGCCTGTGTGGCGTGTAAATGAACTTTATTGTAGACGTACGTGTGCAGTTAGCAAAGCTCCGCCTTAACACCTTAGCAACGCCGGTATCTCTTAACCCATGCCTAACGTATACAGAATCACACATCCGTTGAGCTAGCTTGAAGAAAAACCAAGTGGAGATGGAGAGAAGCCATAGAAGCCGTCGATTCATCGTTCTACCGGGGGAGATTCACCAGCAAGGAAGGATGCAAAGAAAGCCAGAGAGCTGCTTGGTTTGAAAATAGGAACAGCATGGCCCGCTCCTCTAAATGTTGCGAAAGTGAGCCCTTCATACTCTTGTAGCCAACCGCTTACCTGATCACCCCATCATACAACAAACATAATCACCTAAACACGTAGGTATGTGCACTTACGTGTTTGTATTCATCCATGCATGCATGATGCACGTGTGCCATATCTTGTGAATCATACATCTCTCTCTCTCTCTCTCTCTCTCTCACACACACACACACACACACACACACACACACAAGAAACATTGGTCTTTTGTGAAGGTCATGAAAATAGGTTATTTACAAATCTCTCTCTCTCTCTCTCTCTCTCTCTCTCTCTCAATCTCAAGATACAGTGGTCTTTTGTGAAGGTCATGCAAATAGGTAATTTACAAAGGACCTAAGTTTACATTGGTAAATTGCCATGTAGAAGAAAGTACCTGTTTCTCGTGGTACCATGGCCTCCATGAACGAGTGATAGGCAGTGCCAGATCACGCAAACTGTACCTTGTAGACAACACAGGAACTCTTCCATCTGTATCTCCACTGACCAACAAATCTCATAAATCAATACAAGTTTCTATCTTACCATGCACAGTCGTATTGAAATAAGATGGATGGTCAACTGCATCCTGGTGTAACATAAGTTTTGGGTGCACCCTCATGGTTTTAGCCAGGTGGGCAGTTCAACTACCTACTGGGATGTCCACTAGGTTTTTTCGCACTCTTGGTGGCCCACGGAAAAAGCTCGGATCAAGGATCCTTACCATCCAATCACAGCCCAACGAATTAGATGGTCTGTATCATTTAAAACAAGCGAAGGTCCGACCATCAATATAAATAATCCATTCGATGGGGTCTACCTTGGCTAGCCTCTGGTTCCAGAGAACCATGTTGATGAAATGAGTATAACCGTTCCATCCAGACCTGGAAAATCGCCCCAAGTAATAGAGAAGGCTAAAGTTCTGAAGGTTGGAATCCTCTGATCACTGAGATATTTTCAAGGTGGCCCATGAAAATCAGGTGTTTTTACCTGACGGTCCAAATTGATGATTATAGTACTGTTCAAGTATCTGAAAGCATAGTTTAAAAACCCCAAAAACTCAACTCGATATTCACACGGTTCATGTTGACTCGAAGACTCGACTGGAATAGACTCGATATTTAATTGATATATATATATATATATATATATATATATATATATATATTAAGATGGATATATTCAAACTGTTGTGCTGGTTAGGAGCATCGACTTCCTTTTTCCAAAGGTCTGTGTCACGAGTTAACTCACCGAGTCAATGTTGAGTCAGTTACAGTCTTGAGTGTTCCAGCGATTTGGGTTGAAATCTTGCTGGGTCGAGTTAACTCGACCAAGTTTCAAGTCGAGTCAGTGAGTTTTAGAACTATGACTAAAGGCACTTGCATGGGTGCACTTAAAGCTTAAGCCCTGAAATGTATTAAGGTTTTCATGTTTACCTGTAGACCCATATTCGAAGTCCTGCTGCAATAAGCTTCTTGTATATTGGCAGAACAGACGGCTTTGAATCGGCCCATCCATGAAATATTTCATCACTGCATAGACGATCATGACACGGATATCCCTTGAAATTCTGTCCTTTTATATATGGAGAGATGCTCACATCCATCCGGTTAGACGAATAATTACCGTCCAATGTGTAATTTCCAACCTATCATGTTCTCATCCAATAGGTTGGCCCCAGTACCACTTGTGCAAAAATCAGCACCATCCACTCCTAAGGTGGGCCACACCATATAAAATAATGTATTGCTGACTGATAAAAAAACAAGAGACAAGTGCCATCCACCTTATGAATGGATGTGGCTGATTCTTCCACATGGTGATCCTCATGGTGGGGCCTAACTATTGGGTGGGTTGCATGTAGCATGTTCACTGGGTGGACACTAGCTTATCGTCCTAACGTCCCAACTGGTAGAATGCGAGCATTTCTCACTAAGAAAGAGAGAAATGAGAGAGAGAGAGAGAGAGAGAGAGAGAGAGAGCTTACTTGCAGATGCTCCAGTTCTTAAGGTGGTGACCATCACTAACATGGAGGGCCTTTTGCACCTCAGGTTTGTTGTAGAAAACCTTGGCATAATCGTCAAGGCATGGATCATAACCGCCCATTATCCTTGGCATCTGATTAACCCAAAATCATCATCATTCATGTTATGAAAGTTAAGTCAAATCCAATGGCTCAGATTGCATTACAGAAATATAACAAGAAAATAAAGCAAGGTTGGCAAGGCATCAGGCATTCACCATCTTAGATGAGGACTTAAACATGAATTGCTTTGTGTTAGCATCCGAACGCATGGAAGTGTTCATGCAGACTGATGTGTAGAGGCTATAGATATCGATCTGGTGATACTGTTTCATGACTTCATCGACTGCCTGAGCACATTCTTTGTTGCTCCAAGTATCGTCGCTATTGAAATTACATGAACTTTTGATGACTTTGTGAGTTTCATCAGATACAACGGCATGGCTCCAGGCGTAATCCACCAGACCTTGCCAATCTAGAGCGTCCGAAGTTTCAGGGTTGCCCAGCTGAATTAGCCAGAGATTAGTAGTGGTATTGGAATTAAGAAAAATAATTTAATGAAATGACATTTCTTGGTGTAGTCAAGACAATGAATATTATTTGTGGACCATCAAACAATTGTACCACCACTTCGATGTGGGGCAGAGAAAAAAAGAAGAAGCTAGCTTGCCAATTAGAAGTTCATTATCATCCAAATCGATTACTAAATAGTAACCAAGTCACACCAACTCTCTCTCTCTCTCTCTCTCTCTCTCTCTGTGTGTGTGTGTGTGTGTGTGTGTGTGTGTATATAGGAATGCTCACCTGCGAACCATCTCTCACAAGAACTCGTGAGAGATTTCTTAGGGCTCATCACATGTGATGTGTCCCTACAATCTGAGCCGTCTACTTGATGCAGCACTCCGAAAAACCCTGTGGCCCAAATTTCAATCTGATCTAGAACTCTGGTGGGCCATAGAAGACAAAGAGAGGAAAATCAAGGGAGGAAAATGTTTCCATTTTCCATGGCCCATTAGATTTGTGACCTAGGTTGAAAGTTAGGCCCTGACGGTTTTTCTGAGTGCTACAACACATGGACGGCTTAGATTTTAAGAACACATCACGTGTAATGAGCCCTAAGAAATCTCTCTAGAGTTGTCATGAGAGATGGTTCGCAGGTGAGCATTCCTCTATATGTGTGTGTGTGTGTGTGCGCGCGCGCCCGCCCCCTCACCTTTCTATGAAAAAAAAAACCAAGTTCTTATAGGAAGCCACCCTGATGTTTGTGTTACATACACTGGCCTACTTGAGGACTACTTGAGGAGATCCAAACCTCAAGTAGGCCACACATAAGAAAGAGTAGGAATTAAACACCCACCATTGAAACCTGCTTGGAGACCACTGAAGTTTTACCTTCCCTGTTGAAATTATAACCTTATGAATGGTAGACCCACGAAGATTTCAACAGTGGGAGTTTCCGTATCTATTATTTTCTCTTGTGTGGTCCACTGTAGTTTTAGATCTCCCTTACGCATGGGCTCATTTCTTTAAAATAGATGGACAAATAAACATCACAGTACGGAGTTTACAAGGAACTCTGGCAACCTCTCGATACTATGTGGGGGATGATTGACCACCTCTGTGACATCAATGTAATCTGAATCGTCCATCTGGTTGCCCCAAGTGAATTTCTCTATAATTAGACAGTTGAAAATATAGAGTTACACTCTACATCCAAATGCTACGGTTACCAATTGAAGCAATATTTAACTTATGATCAATCAACAACGGGCACATTGGATGAATGGTAGATAGTTTGACTAAAATCATGCAGGTTGACCACATTACCGGATTCTGTCACAGGTTTCTATCGAGGCTTTGGATAGGGAGCTTCCCGGATAAGCTACTTTTATAATAAAAGTTAGTTTATTAGTAGTTATCCTTGTAAAAGTTGCTTACTAGCTTATACAATTATTTACAGTACTGACAAGTAGAAAATAATTTACTTTTTCACTTTTTTCTCTGATTCTTATCTCTCCACATGATGAACTGTCCATATCAAAGGTAGTCCAGCATGATGGAGGCCTGCTTTGAAGTTGGGTCATGCATGATGGATGGTTCACATTAGAGGCTGCAAGCCCCACGTGATGGATGGACAATCCAGGACACGGTTTATGTCCTTCCTCAGTATGGACACTTCTGTGGAGAGGCCCATTGTAATGTTTTTATTTATCCACGCACTATAAGATCATTTCAAGGCATGAGACCAAGAATGAGGTAGGTCAAACGCTCAAATGAACCACACCAAGTATTAAGCTTGGGTTGCATTAAATGCACAAAGCATTAAATGCAAGTCATTTTGGTGTGGTCCACTTGAGCGTGGGATTAGAAAAGGAATGGACAGTGCGTATCACCAGATACATCATGGTGGGCCCCTCCATAGATCAGTATGGACACTTTGCATCCATACTAAGGAAGGACGCAAACCGCGCAATGATCCAAATCCAACGTATGACATGATGGATAATGCACATCCAAGGTGACCCCATGTGATATCCCACATCAAAGGTGGGCTTTGCAAGGTGGTTGGTCCATGGTAAAGGTAGGCCCTACAGGATGGACAGTTCATATTGAAGACAGGGCCAACATGGCCCAACATATAATAATATTGGTCCACATCAAAAGTTGGCCCCATATGATGGATGGTGCATAGTAAAGCTGGACCCCACATGAACCAGTAAAAATTGTAAAGATTTTAATGAAAGATATTTAAAAAAAAAAATTAAGGGAAGAGAAAAAGAGGAGAAATATTGAAGGAAGGGAATTATTATTGTTAAAGAACTACTTATATGATGTTGGAAATGAAACAAACTTTTCTTCCCTTTGGCTGATAAGTGAGTTGTTTACCAAACATACTTATCTACTGAATAAGTAGAAACCATAATAAGCTACTTGAGGCATAAATAGCTTAAGTAAAATGACTTACGATCCAAATGGAACCTTAACAAGCAAGGATCATACTCAAATATAAGAACTTAAGAGTAGTGGTCCATATTAATGTACTTAACAAAAGAAAGTAGATACCATTGTTTAAACACGAATACCCAACTCAAAACCAAATCAAGTCAACTCGGAAACCTGGGCAGTTTCTCTATAATACGTACTGGTTTTTCTGAGCTTTTCCATTATTATTTAACATTTAAAGGTAAAATTTATATCTAAATAATGTCTAGTCGTGCCAAATGCAATCAAGTTTTATTGAGTTTTGTGGAGTTGTGATGGGTTTTGAATCAAGTTGAGTTTTTCTCCAGCTTTGATCAGGTTGTGAGCAGAACGAGTTTTTCTGGACTCTCAAAGACGTCTTATCGAGCCAGGTGGACTCAGGTGAGTAGGATGAGTGTTGTTAACTTTAATTAGAAACTATGATAGATATTATCAAGAGGTGAATGAAATGATGTATGTATGTATGTATGTATGTATGTATGCCTAATGTGTAGAGTTAAAAAAAAAGAAAAGAAAAAAAGCCATCATACCATGAAACCCTTGAGATCAATGTGTAGGGAAGGATCCTTGTTCATGTCATAAATGACCTCGGCTAACTCCGGAACATATTTTCCTGCTTATGGATGTCCAACCAGCTATTAGCCCTAATCAAACACCTTCATTTAGAGGAATTATACGGTCCTGATGCACCAATTTTTGCGTATAGATCCCATGGTTCAGGGATCTGGACTTCTGATCTAAAGGAACTCACAATGGATGGGTTATTCATAAACTTTTCCACAGTGTAGATGATTCTAACCCTTGGATCAGTGGCCCACAAATAAGGACCATAATGGTCCAAAATAAGGGTCATAGATAGGGGACAGAACCACTATTGAATCTGAATGTTGAACAGTTTCTATATATTCGTACGTCAGATTGTAAGGATTCATAATAAAAGTAAGTTGGGGTGGAAGTTTGATTCCGGCTGCCAACCTGATGCACTCCTCCTTTATCAGGACTGCAATGGCAGCCACTAGCAGAGTTGAACAGTCCTCTTGTCACCAACAGTCTGGATCACTGAACCATGGACCCACTTGTACAAAATGAACTATAAGTGTATGTATCATTGAAAGTGCCAAAGTTCATATTCAGATGCATCAGGACTTATAAGACACTGATGGATATTACAATGACCTATAAGGCCAAAAAAAAATTACCAGCGTAGCTCTCTCCCGCAATGTAAAAACTCCTATTTCTGTAAGATGGAAACTTGTCGAACCACTTGTGCAGGAAACTGTAGGTATCATTTGCTATTGGACAGTTGAACACAGAATAATCAGCCCTCATAATTTCCTCAGACTAACTTCATTTCTTGAAATGTGTTATCCAACAAATACATCCATGCATGTTATACAAATGCATATGCATGAAAATGAAAAAATCCGCATGCATGCATGCATACATACAAGTGTGTGAGCGTGTGTGTGTGTGTGCGCGTGTGTTTTGACACGCACATGCTCCCACATGGATATTAATGTATGTATATTTACATGTATGTATCCATGTATGTATGTATTATTTTCATGTTAATGTAATGAACCTGTGAAGTCGTCGCCGAGAATTGAATAATCACTAGTTGTGTTTGAGTAGGAAAAGCCGACACCAACCGGAGACTCCAGAAATAACATGTTAGCTTCTGCAGCATGGGCATGAAGGTTTTTTTATTCCATAATTTAAAATCGATCTTTGCATCTACGAACTTAGGTATTTATGTAGCATGGATTTGTGAGTGTGTGCATTCATGCTTGTGCTTATATACACATGTTCATGTATGTATGGTATCAGTATCTATCAGGACCTTTGTTCCATGAATAGGGGTTGAGTTTAAGCCCATGCCCATGGGATCCAACTATAAAAGGACCGATCTCTTGCGTTGCACCATATCCCACTGAAGAACACCCAGGACCTGCAACAAAAAACACCCATGAGTCAGGACAGCTTTCTAGAGAGCATGGGGTCATGACCCACCATGAAACAAAAGGCTTATAAATGGCTCATGGACTTCTTCTTAAGTCAGATTTTCTGTCTTAAATGATGATCATAACCATTGATCCATCTATAAATGGACCATGGATGAAAATTACAATGACTACTGGATCTTAGTTGTATAAAATATATCAAAACTACTGGCTGGATCTTCTGTACATCATTTTTAAAATAGGCAGGGTACATTTTGGTTTATGAACCATGTTCCGTCGTGGCCGGGGATTGAACTATTCACATCATCATACACATGTGGTGATTTTTGGTTTATGCGTATGCCCACCCAAGAGTGGCTTTTTTGGAATGTCCCACTTTCTGTGAGCTTTTTGTGAAGTAAAAGTGGAAATGAGTGTATACGCGTGTGTGTGTGGAGAGAGAGAGAGAGAGAGAGAGAGAGAGAGATGTTCCTAACTTCAGGTACTATGAAGCTTCCTTTTGTAACTCCCAAGTCTAACTCCCAAGTCGCAACTAGAACAACAGTTCAACTGGATCAAGAGTCATTATTATCCCACTTGCTATATGGACCATGCTCATCCAGTCCACAAATTCTGTCCGAATGAGCCCTAGTGGACAACTTACCATGCTCACTGTCTGTAGAAATTCACAAGTTCATAACATACACATTGTACATATGTATGATGATCAAAATACATGGTTCACTGGCTATCTTAGTTCTTAGGTCATTTTTAAAATGATTAGCATTTTCAGATCATGGGTGACCACATGACTTGTGGTACATGTGATATGTCCCATGACAAACTTAAGCAACCTTACCTCCATTGAGCCATAGCACCAAAGGTTTCTCCTCGGCGCGACCCAATGCCTCGAAGAACCAATAGAAGAGTGCCCTTCCGTTCTCCTCATTCACCGTCACATAGCCAGCATAGTGGCGAAAACGTACGCTAGGTTGGCCGGGCAAATCAGTCACCATATCCTCATGTCCTAAGAAGCTCTCCACCTTCTCATGCGGCCAACGTCCATGTCTCCCCACAACGACAGCATTCTCCACACCAAAGAGAGCAACTGCCCACATGACAATGCACATCACCTTCACTACAAAACCCAAAATCCTCCACTCAGCCATTTGTATAAAGAAAAACACACAATCTTGTCGTCAAACAGCTCACACAAGAAAGCCACACCTTAGAGCTTCATATTTATATACAGCAAAATGCTCACATCCCATGGTGGGTGGATAAGTTACCATCCACCCAGTAGATAACTTCAACCCTATCATGTTCATACAAAATCCACCCCGTTCAATAGGTTGGCCCCACCATGAGGATCGCGTTGTGCAAAATTCAGTGCTATCCCACTCATTGGGCAGGCCATAACCGCTGATAAATAATAAAATACAAGTGTGGTCCATCTGGTGAGTGGATGGACCTGATTTTACACAAGGTGATCCTTATGGTGGGGCCATACTATTGGACGGGGTTGGATGTCACACGAAGATGACATGTTGAAAGTTATTCGCTAGGGGAACAGCATGCAGCATACTGGAATGGCCGGTTGGATGTGACAATTTTTCCTGTATGTGTGCCAGTCAAAGGTGGCATTCTCCAACCATGACATCGGTAGATGGTCATGAAAGATTATATTAAAATAGCAGTGTACATGGACCTGCCAACCTAGGAATTTCTATTCTCTTTTTGGGGCAGAAGGAAAGTAGTCCTCGGACTACTGAAGTGAAGTTCAAGTCGACTGGGCTGGGCCATGTGAATCAGTGTAAGACCCACTTCAGGAGGTAGGGCCTACCATAGATAGGCCATGGACAGATTTCTTTTTACATAAAGGTGGTCAAAAAATGTTGACCATGTTGTCATTTTATCAGTCCATAGATTGAACGGTCCAGATCATCCATTCGCATGGCGCAACTAGTAGACTACAATTCACTTCAGTAGTCCTTGGACTACAAGGCTAGCCTTTTTTTTATTATTATTATTGGATGTCAGGTATATGGTTTCTGACGTGGATTTTAGTCAGGTTAGGAGCTTTTCTTGCTGGGAAGTGTTAGTGGAGACTCCATTTCGGTTGTTGGTTGTTGAAATCATAATCAAAAGAAATCCTACTCCTTGGAGGGTACCTCGAAATCATAGTCAAAAGAAATCCTACTCTTGTAGGGCACCACTTAAAAATTCCACAGTTTGAATGAAGGTTTACATGCATGCCATTAATGAAAAATATTCAAATAATCCCAATGTGAGTCACGTATGCAACAGTTGTAGGGAAAGAAAGCAACATAGCTTATAAAATTAGCAAATTCTATTGCTGTTTATCATAGTTCGAGAACCCGAAAGGTCGAGTCAACTCGATGTCCAGCCGAGTTGACTCAAAGACTCCACCCAACTCGACTCAATATTTAATAATTTATAAATTAGAGTTTAGGAATGGAAATAGATATTTGACATTGTTTAAAAATTATTATAATTAGCATAAAATACAAAAGTTGCCAATATGCCATTGGTTGGTTTGCTGGTTAGGTTCATTCACGGATTTCCTACCAAAGACTTTGCTGGAAGATTCTGTGTTGGGATGTTAGGTGCAACCCACCATGATGTTTGTGAAAAACCCACTCTATTCATTTGTTTTGTGAACTTATTTTAGTACATGTGAAAAAAAATGAAGCAGATCTAAAACTCAAGTGACCCACAACAGAAAACAGCAGGAATTCAATGACCCCCATCCAAGCATCCACATGGCCACTGTGTTTTCACTTCATCTCGTGAGAATGACCTTATAAACAGTTTGAATGGCATATAAACATCAAGGTGGAAGAAGGTTTCAATATAGGCTTTTCTTTCCCCAGTTTTCCCTTTCGTGTGGCCCGCTTGAGTTTTGAATCTGCCTCATTTTTATCGCATGTCCTAAAATGATCGCAAAATTGATGGACAAGGTGTATTTCTCACAAACATCACAATGCCCCCCCCCCCCCCCCCCCCTAGCATCTCAGTTCAAGAACTTCCTACGAAAGACTTTGGCAGGAAATCCGCGTCCCATTTGTTCTCATGCATGTCACATCATGATAAATTGATGTCCTGAATCTGCCACATTTTTTTGTCACATGTCCTAAAATGATCGCAAAACGGATGGACGAAGTGGATTCCTCACAAACATCACAATGGGCCCCACCTACCATCCCAGTTCAAGAACTATCTATGAAAGACTTTGGCAAGAAATTCATGTCCCAATTGTTCTTATGCATGTCACATCACGACAAATTGATGTTTTGAATCTGCCTCATTTTTAGTCGCATGTCCTAAAATGATCGCAAAATAGATGGACAGGGTGATTTCTCACAAACATCATGATGGGCCCCACTAAGCATCTCAGTTTAAGAACTTCTGTGATGACTAGTTTGGCAGGAAATCCGTGTCCCATTTGCTCCATGCATGTCACATCATGACAAATTGATTGGCTTGATTTGAATTGACAGAGTGGCTGAGTCGGCTCAATAAATCCTCCTGAGTCAAAATGAGTCAGACATAGAACCTATTATTCCCATTACACAAGACACTCAAGTTACCTATGAGTAAAAGTGACCGGCATCAGTTGTAAATTATGATATGTTGATTACAATTGCAGCATGCACGAAATTCTAATTGCATGTAAAACAATGTTTTTCTCATAGGAAGAATTTGGTCCCATATGTGGTATTGGACAGTCAAAATTCCATGGCATATCCAAACATATAAACATTGTGTAATAACAATGGTAATTCTATCTAATGCAATGCATCTTTCCAAACATGCCCTCATTCCCGTCTTGATATACTAGGGCTCACCTAAGATTCGAATTCGCTTTGTTTTTACGGTAGAAGATGCTCATCCGATCAGATCAGCTCTCATACATGTTTCGCATTAGGAGACATTGGAAGACTTAGGGATGTGGATGGATCCCTCGTGTGGACGTGCCAGCTCCAATAGTTATTACTTAAGACGTGAGTTGCTTATGCCCATGCCACCCTATGTGGGGCCCACCTACGAAGTAGGGTTTTTTTTTCTTCTTCTTCTTTTCTAGTCATCGATTTCTTTTGATGTGATGTGGCTCGCCTAATTAGACGTAAGGTGGCCTAATTTTTTATACAGGATATGAGCATCCAATCAAAAGATCAGATCTAAAAAATGTGTCACATTACCAGACATGCACTCACTTGTGGATGTGTATGGCTCCAAGTGTGTGGATGTGCCTGCTCCAGCGCAGATGGTAGATATTCTACATGAGTTTATATGGTCAATATTCTAGAAGAGTTATTACTAAGGACACGACTTGCTTGTGCACCATCCCCTATGTGGGCCCCACGGTCATGTATGTGTGACATCCACTCTATCCGTCAATTTCGCCCACAATCATGTTAGGACGTGTCCAAAATTGAGGCAGATCAAAAACTCAGGTAGAGCACCCCATGTGAAAAGTAGGAAGTAAACACCACCTTGTGGGGCACAAAGTTTTGGATCAGGTACTTTTTTTTTTAGTCCATTCCAGTGGTAATAACCTCTTGAGTGGTTTGGATGGCATATAAAATCACAATTGGTGTTTCCATATCTACTGTTTCCTACTTGTGGACCGCTTGTCTTAGAAATGACTCAATTTTTAATTTATTCATATCCTAATCCTAATCTTAGACATGGAATGGATTTCCCGCGAACATCACAGTGGCTTCCACCTAGACCTGGCAAAATTCGACCCGACCCGCTAACCTGACTTGACCCGACTCGGATTTTTCTAGTTTGGGTTGGAAATTTTGACCCAAATTCAATTTTTGGGTTGACCCGACCCGACCTGGATTTTTATGGGTCGGGTTAGGGTTAAAGGTGACCCGACCCGACCCGAATCATATAGGGGTTAAGTAGACTATTATATATTGATTTCCTTATGTGGACCCTCGCCGATTTCTCCGCGCTCCCACACGACGTCGTTCTCCCTTTCCCTTTCCTTTCGGAAAAGAAGGAGATGAGGATGCGTGAGTGCGAAATCGCCGTTTGTGCCACTGGCTTGCCTCGTTCTCGAGGGCTTCGTTTGGTTGTCGTATTGAGCTGGATGTGTTTAAGTGAATTTATATAAGACCAGAGTCGCCACTAGCCAGTTACTTCGAATCTACAGTCGGCTAGACCCCGTAGAAACGTTAGAGAAGGGGATCTGAAGATCCTTTCCTCTAAAATGACTCCTATTGATCTGCGGCCAGTGATTCAAGGTAAGGGATCACGGTTACAGGGTGGGAAGAGGTTAAGCACCCCACACACTGCCCGTACCGAAGTACGGTCTCTACTTCACAGAATCGATCAAATACTTGAAAGTCTAGTTTAATCCTCGTATATTCTCATGGATGACATGATGCATGAATGCGAGTCTGAGCAGTAAGAGTTTCTGATGGGCAGGTTCCAACAACGGGCAAGCCCAGAGCGTACGCTCGAACTGACAGGTGCTTAATATAAAGACATATGCATGTGTGCTTGAATGATCAAGGTGTTTTATGGTGAAGCATGAATGCAGGTCTGAACAGTAAGAGTTTCTGATGGGCAGGTTCCAACAACGGGCAAGCCCAGAGCATACGCTCGAACTGACAGGTGCTTAATATAAAGACATATGCATGTGTGTTTGAGTAATCAAGGTGCTTGTAGTGAAGCAGGGGGGTTGGAAGGAAAGTAAATGTTGCACTTATGCTAGATGCAAATGAGATGATGCTGGAAAAGAGTAGCTTGGTGGACGGAGGTGTCGCAAGGGTTGGCTTCGAGTGGCTGGATCAAGACTTGGGTGGCTTGGGAGGCTTGGACCAGTGGTCAGGCTGGGCTGGACCAGGGTTAGACTCTCCTCACTCGGGCTCTCCTTGGTGGAAAAATGGGCTAAAGGGTGGAGAGATGGACTCAGAGCTCTCGGGCTGAAATGGACTCGAATGGCCTGTTGAAATGAGAAGGGGAGGGGGGTATTTATAGCAGCAGAGAGTGGCAGAAGTTGTAATTTTGTCCGGGCGGCCTGCCATGGGCCGCCCGTACGGCCGCTCCTCGGTTTCCAGCGAGTACGGCCGTTCCCTCGGGGCTGCTGTTGGACTCGCTGGTCGACTCAGTGAGTTGACTCAGCGGGTCGACTCGGTGGTTTGACTCGACGGGTTGACTCGGTGTTTTGACTCGACGGGTTGACTCGACGGGTTGACTCAGCGGGTTAACTCAGCGAGTTGACTCAGTGAGTTTGACTTTTTTTTGGGTCTTTTTGACTGGACTTTTTTATGGGGGATTTTTCAGGGTGGTGTTTAAGACTGGGTTGACTGGGTTCAGGCTTGAACTGGGCTATGGAATGGGGCTTACAAGGGTGAGTTTGGCTGAGTTTGGACTTGGGATTTGGGGGTATGGTCCTCCGTTCAACCAGCTATCTCTACCAACAGTATAGCCGAAGGTGGGGTGTCTACAGATGCCCCTCTTTGGCAGAGGTTGCGTGCAACCGAATGCCAAAGCGAGTGGACACCCCACTTCTGACCCGGTCATTCATAGATCATGGTCTGAAATCTTTGCTTGCTTTTGCATCTGTGCCAGTTGATCGTTTGGAGATCGCTCACTTGCACATACCGCGAGAGTTTGGAGAAAACGTTGCGATTGTCCCTGCAGTTTGCTGCAACCTGGGTACCCAATCGCAACCCTTCCATTCCCGATCGGTACTAACATCGGAAAGGTACAGCAGAGCCTCTGCGTCCGTTAGTCTTACGAGGATGCTGACCCTGAGACTGATTGTGTGATGTTTGATGTTTTCCCAGATCACTCCAGGAGTACTTGTTTCGCTTGACTGTCAAAGTGGTTAGACGCCCTGCGTCCGATAGTCTTACGGGATTCTACTACGCCGACTTGGACTCAGTCAAGGTACTTCAGGCATCCACGCCTAGGTATGTGCGGGTGAACTCTTTCCACCCAATCTGCTGATTTTGATACTTGGGTTACAATTCATCGTTTCCACCTGTTCAAATGGTTTCTGTGACCGAACCTTTTGGCTTTTCATCTTTTGTATCTTGACATGTGGTACGACCGCACTGACACTGGAGTTCAGTTCGACCGTACTTTGAGTGCATTGGATCCGATGGTCTCCGGGGAAACCGCGAGACATCGGATCTTATTTGATTTTTACGTTGGCTCCTACCCAGAGATATGGAAGATCTCCTGGTGTGTTGGAGGCAGAACGCTCTACTGAGAAAATATTTTTGGGTTTTTGAAAAGATACCCACTCTAGGGAGTGATACTCCGTGGGGTTTTTATTTGCAAATAGAAATATTTTTTGTCTTTTTGAAATGAAAATCTGGTTCGCATGTGCCTCCACTAGGGATGCCTGTGGGGTCTTTAGCTAACCGACTTTTATTTTGAAAGCAGGTAAACATGATGATTGATGCGATGGATGCTGATGCATGGAGATGCATGATGAATGCATGGCTTTGGCTCATTCTCTTTCAGTTTGATGATTTTGCTTTTGCTATGGGTGTAGAGAACTTTGAGCTTATTGCTTGTAGGGTTGTGCTTCCCTTGGGGATTTTTCTTTTTGATACGGAGATTTGGACAGCGGATTGGTCAAGATCCCGACCCGTGGTCGATCAGGTCCATCGTCCCAAGATGCTGTTTCTTTGCTAATGAGAATGTACGAGGATATCATCCGACTTCAAGATGTTCTTCTGGGCATACATGTGATTGAGATGGTGTTTGGTTGCCCGTTTTGGTCAAGATTCCAATTTGCGGGCGATTGGATCAGTCATCCCATACTGTGAAGTGAGCGGAGTTCAAGACTCCTGAATTGTAGTGCTGGGGATGCTAATTTTTGTGATTTTTTGTAGATATGTGGTCCGAATCTTTACCTGAGCGATCAGGATAGAGATTGGTTATTGAAAACACAGGAAATATTTTTGTGATTTTTGAAATATTTTGATTGAAAGCAAGGGAAATATTTTTGTGATTTTTGCAGATATTTGATTTGAAAGCGATGGAAATATTTTTGTGATTTTTGACAATATTTTCTTTGAAAGCAAGGGAAATATTTTGTGATTTTTGAAGAGGTGATTTTGCAATGTTTTTTGTATTTTGTGATTTTTCTGAAATGCAGGGAAAAGATGTGGAATTTCCATCCACTTCCAGCTTCTACTGCTGGTAAGGCACCCGATCCATTTTACGTCAGCGAGCAAGACGAGTCTCACACAGTTAAGTGCCGTAGTTTTACATCTTCGGATGAGGGGATTTTGAGGGTTTTCAGTCAACACACCCACAAAGTTGCCTGTTCCTCATGTGCAATGCACAAAGACCATGTATCGTCCGACGGACTCCTTCGGCCACAAAATGAGCCACATCCTCACATTTCCCTTAGTCACTCCAGTTTGGGGTCTTACGTTGCTCACAATTCCGTGAGGGTGAGCTCCACCTCCCAACAGCCTTAATCCCCTTCATGAGTTCTAGGAACAGGGAACATCCGTCAGCTTCAACAGCGACTCCCAAATCAAGGTTGTCTATCACGGTGCGTTCAACACGAACAGGATTACGGAGTTCTGCCCGCCACAGCCCTTACCTGTTTAAGAGATTCCAGACACCCGTACGATCAAGTGTCAGCCATGCCTGGAACAGGTTAGGAAAGAAAGCCCCCGAGAAGTTAATCCCAGTGTAGTTTACGGTCTTCGGACCGCTGGGGATAAATTGGTGCATCAAAACTGGTGATGAAAACTTTTTTGTTTTATATTGTATATATTTTTTTCTGTTTTGAAAAAGTTCCAGACTTCAACTCGAGTAATCGAGATTGACACTGGTTTTTATGGAAAGCTTTAAAACATTTTTGGTATTTTTGAGATGATCCGGGTTATCGAACCATGATCCCAACGGTCGAGGCCGATGCCGGTTTTTAGTTGAAAGCGAGAAAGGTCCCCCGAGAAATTAATCCCAGTGTAGTTTAAGGTCTTCGGACCATGAAACTGTACAAAAGAGGGGCAAACATTATATATTTTTTTTTTTGGAAAAATGTCCGGTGTCAGCGGATGGACAATCCAGACTGATGCCGGTTTTTTATTGAAAATCTCTCGGGATGTCGATCCCGACGTAGTTTAAGGTCTTCGAACCAAACTTTAAAAGCGGGGCTGGTAATATATTTTTTTGTTTTTTCGAAATGATCCAGATCATCAGATCTTGGCCTGAAAGGCTGGGATCGATGTTGGTTTTTATTAAAAATCTCTCGGGACGTTGATCCCGACGTAGTTTAAGGTCTTCGGACCCAAAACTTTAAAAGAGGAAAGACATTTTTTGTTTTCTTTTTTTTTAAAAAAATTCTGGGTCATCGATTCTGATTTTGATGGTCGAGATCGATACCCATTTTTATTAAAAATCCCTCGGGATCTTAATCCCGACGTAGTTTAAGGTCTTCGGACCAGAAACTGTACAAG